>JAVTVY010047994.1:0-222170 GCA_036873755.1 Hanleya hanleyi
CCATGCACTGATAGATACTCAGAATGCGCAAACAACTATCTGAGGATATGTTGCCTTAACGGTATCCTGGCCTGTCCGACGATGATTAGAATAAACGGTTCAGATGGTACTTTCTGAAATGGAAACTTCTGATTGGACAAGAATACATCTAACGGACAGGAACGAATATGAAACATGCAAATGGTGGCCTCTGATTGGATAAGAATCTTCTTGAATTGTAAATATATCCAACGCGGCTCCCCCAGCGTGGGTGTGATGTAACATTGGGGAAAATAAACTATATGAAAAAAACTTCTTGTTGTTGTTGTTCTCTCATGTGTCATCCTTGTTGTTGTTGTTGTTGTTCTCTCTCTGGCCTATATCATGGTGTTATGTTAGAGTGTTAAGGTGTAACGACGGGCGTTGACGGGCATCACCGCATTTCGAAGAATTAGTGACAATTCCATGGAATATCAGAGCTTCTGAGCTATTTCACGAGGGCGTTGAAGCATTAAGAATGGTGTTGGTGGGCGTTGCTACAAGATGACACCTCACACGGTCCATTTGGACCACGGATGGTCCATCTCTACACCAAATAACATCCTTCACTGCTAAAAAAGGCCTACTTTCGCTACAACTTGTACTAATGACGTCACCAATGACGTCACAGATGCTATAAATATCCCTGAAATCAGGGTCTATACTCCGAGAGCTACAACATGATACCCCACACGACGCATTTGCAACGCGGATGGTCCATCTCTACACCAAATACCTTCCTGCACTGTCCCAAAAGGCTCACTTTCGCTAATACTCCTATTGATGACGTCATCGATGACGTCACAGATGCTTCGGACATGCCTCAATTTGGAATGTACACCCCGAGAGCTACAAAATGACACCTCACACGACGCATTCGGACTAAGGATGGTGCATCTCTACACCAAACTCACCTCACGCACCCACAAAATGTCCACTTTCGCTACTACTCGTACCGATGACGTCATCAATGACGTCACAGATGACGCGGACACCCCTCAAATCGGAATGTACATCCCGAGAACTACAAGATGACACCTTCCAGGACGCATTCGAACCGTGAATAGCCCATCTCGACCCCAAATACCTTCATGTACTGCCCGAAAATGCCCACTTTCACTACTACCGATGACGTCACCGATGACGTCACAGATGACGCGGTACCGATGACGTCACAGATGACGTGGACATTCCTCAAATCGGAATGTACACCCCGAGAACTACAAGATGACACCTTCCAGGACGCATTCGAACCGTGAATAGCCCATCTCGACCCTAAATACCTTCATGTACTGCCCGAAAATGTCCACTTTCGCTACTACTCGTACCGATGACGTCACCGATGACGTCACAGATGACGCGGACATCCCTCAAATCGGAATGTACACCCCGAGAACTACAAGATGACACCTTCCAGGACGCATTCGAACCGTGAATAGCCCATCTCGACCCCAAATACCTTCATGTACTGCCCGAAAATGTCCACTTTCGCTACTACTCGTACCAATGACGTCACCGATGACGTCACAGATGACGCGGACATCCCTCCAATCGGAATGTACACCCGAGAACTACAAGATGACACCTTCCAGGACGCATTCGAACCGTGAATAGCTCATCTCGACCCCAAATACCTTCATGTACTGCCCCAAAATGGCCACTTTACTTACTACAACCAACTGCGCATGCGCAGATTAACGCGACTTTCATTCAAAAACACACCATTCTGACTCTATCGAACCGTGAATAGCCCATCTCGACCCCAAATACCTTCATGTACTGCCCGAAAATGTCCACTTTCGCTACTACTCGTACCGATGACGTCACCGATGACGTCACAGATGACGCGGACATCCCTCCAATCGGAATGTACACCCCGAGAACTACAAGATGACACCTTCCAGGACGCATTCGAACCGTGAATAGCCCATCTCGACCCCAAATACCTTCATGTACTGTCCCAAAATGGCCACTTTACTTACTACAACCAACTGCGCATGCGCAGATTAACGCGACTTTCATTCAAAAACACACCATTCTGACTCTACCCCACACAAGCTTCACTTTGACACCTCACACGACCCATTCGAACCGTGAATAGCCCATCTCGACCCCAAATACCTTCATGTACTGCCCGAAAATGTCCACTTTCGCTACTACTCGTACCGATGACGTCACCGATGACGTCACAGATGACGCGGACATCCCTCAAATCGGAATGTACACCCCGAGAACTACAAGATGACACCTTCCAGGACGCATTCGAACCGTGAATAGCCCATCTCGACCCAAATACCTTCATGTACTGCCCAAAAATGACCACTTTACTTACTACAACCAACTGCGCATGCGCAGATTAACGCGACTTTCATTCAAAAACACACCATTCTGACTCTACCTCACACAAGCTTCACTTTGACACCTCACACGACCCATTCGAACAGTGAATAGCCCATCTCTATCCCAAACACACCCCTACCTAGCACCCAAAATGCCTGTTTTCTATACTACGGGCCAGGCTGCGCATGCGCAGACTATTGAACACGGACGAACCATTAGTGTAGTGAAGTGCTCCTCCACGAGAGCTTCAAAATAAGACCTCACTCGACCCCATTGGACCATTAGGGACTCACCTAGACTCCAACATGTCCACCCCGTATGGGCCTATACACCCATAGCCATGCAGTATAGGCCTATGGGCCTACCCAGGCCTCGGTGACTTTTTTCAAAAATTTCACCGATTCGCTCCGCAACACTTCCTATCGTGTTCTAAATGACGAGACGAGTAAAACGAGACACCACAACCCTACCGCAAATGTATAGAAGTACGTTTCCCAGGGGACAAACATTGATCCTAATACTCCCAGTATGGACTATATGGGGCTCAGTGACTTTTTTCAAAAATTTCACCGATTCGCACGGGGACACTTCTTATCATGTTCTAAATGACGAGACGAGTAAAACGAAACCCCACAACCCTACCGCAAATGTATAGAAGTACGTTTCCCAGGGGGACAAACATTGATCCTAATACTCCCAGTATGGACTATATGGGGCTCAGTGACTTGTTTCAAAAATTTCACCGATTCGCACGGGGACACTTCTTATCATGTTCTAAATGACGAGACGAGTAAAACGAAACCCCACAACCCTACCGTAAATGTATAGAAGTAGGTTTCCCAGGATGGTCCTATACCTCCCATACCCCATATAGGCATTTTCCCGTAATTTAGAATAAAGTCCGTATTCCGTATTTTTTCAGGAATTTTTTACATACACCCACCCTGGAACTAGGGGGAGATAACTCTATTGACAGGCGAGCCCCGTTAAGCCCGGCGACCTATATACCACCCATACCCCATATAGGCATTTTCCCAGGTTTTTCGATAAAGTCCGTTTTCCGGTTTTTTTCAGGAAAAATTTTACATGCACCCACCCCATTGCCTGAATGCCTCTTCACCTAGGCTTCACTTTGATATCTCACTCGACCCCATTGGACCATTAGGGGCTCCCCTAGCTCCAACACGTCTATTTCCATACCCTTGGGCCACCGCGCATGCGCAGAATGACCCTAATTTAACCCACACCCAGCCCATCAGATGCCCCTTCACGAATGCTTCACATCGATACCTCACTCGACCCCATTGGTCCATTAGGGGCTTCCCTAGATGCCAAAACGTCTATTTTCATACCCTTCGGCCACCGCGCATGCGCAGAATGACCCTAATTTAACCCCACACCCAGTCCATCAGATGCCCCTTCACATAAGCTTCACATCGATACCTCACTCGACCCCATTGGTCCATTAGGGGCTTCCCTAGATACCAAAACGTCTATTTTCATACCCTTCGGCCACCGCGCATGCGCAGAATGACCCTAATTTAACCCCACACCCAGTCCATCAGATGCCCCTTCACATAAGCTTCACATCGATACCTCACTCGACCCCATTGGTCCATTAGGGGCTTCCCTAGATACCAAAACGTCTATTTTCATACCCTTCGGCCAACGCGCATGCGCAGAATGACCCTAATTCAACCCCACACCCAGTCCATTAGATGCCCCTTCATGAATGCTTCACTTTGATACCTCACTCGACCCCATCGGTCCACTAGGGGCTTCCCTAGCTCCAAAACGTCTATTTTCATACCCTTGGGCCACCGCGCATGCGCAGAATGACCCTAATTCAACCCCACACCCAGTACATCAGATGCCCCTTCATGAATGCTTCACTTTGATACCTCACTCGACCCCATCGGTCCACTAGGGGCTTCCCTAGCTCCAAAACGTCTATTTTCATACCCTTGGGCCACCGCGCATGCGCAGAATGACCCTAATTCAACCCCACACCCAGTCCATCAGATGCCCCTTCATGAATGCTTCACTTTGATACCTCACTCGACCCCATCGGTCCACTAGGGGCTCCCCTAGCTCCAAAAGGCTATTTTCATACCCTTCGGCCACCGCGCATGCGCAGAAGGCCGATATGTCAACCCCTCACCCAGCCCATTAGATGCCCCTTCACCTAAGCTTCACTTTGATACCTCACTCGACCCCATCCGACCATTTTATCTAGGGACTACTTTTTCTCCGCGGAAGTTTTTTCCCGAGACCGAATCACCGCCAAAACCGCGGCCAAACCGCATCACCGCGGATGAATACATTTTTTTTTTTTTTTTTTGCGGAACTATTTAATCATTGACCTTTGGTGACCCTTCCTCGTTGCTCCGCATTGCTCCTCATTGAGCATGCGCAGTAGGCAGCCAACAAGGTTCTGCGCATGCGCAGTGAGGAGCTGACGCTACTTAATCCACTTTGTATACTACTTACAACCGATATAGAGGTGTTTGTTTTGTACTAATTTCATTTCACATCTTCATACGAATCTATGAAAGACGTTCCAGTGGTAAGTTATTACATAAATACTGAAATGAAGACTTTAAATTCACTTCTATCCATATAAATATATATTGAAATGGGTAAATAAATCTCCTTGAAACGGTTTCCCTCATGCCACCGCTGTTACTTTCACCTTGCATGAACAAACAAAATCATGGATAACATGTATAATGGGCTGCCTGGATTTCTATTGTACTTCTACGACGAAAACAACCTCCTTCTACTTCTACCTCCTTTACGAGAAAATATTGCTATTCGCATTATATAGCGAGTAGATTGTTCCTGTGTTGTTGCTTGAGCGGGTGGGGTGGAAACACACTTACCCAATTCATGGTGTTACTTTCAGAGCGTAGTCAATACTGCTGAGATCTAAATTTTGCCCAATATATAACATGTATTTACACAAGACACGTAAAACACTTTAGGTTACAACGTGGGATTAGATTCTCAGAACGTGTCGCGACCTAGGAGAATTTGTTTATTTTGGAATTTGTATATTATGATATTTTCCTATCGAAATACGAAAGTACTCAGAGCTTCTCGTTTCAGCCCAAGAGGATGCTACATGGCCTGGAATGGAAAAATATCCAACAGAAACTAATCCCATAAGTAAATGCAATAGTACTAGCCATGAGCACAGTGAGGAATCTACAAGAATGCAGGTATCGTTCCTATCTACGAAGACGACCTCTACCGATGATATATCACAGAATGTGAGCGGCTCATCTGGTAGTAGCGAATCACGGCTACCTCAGGCAACTACAACCGAACGTTCGTCGTTTAAAGAAGAGGCCAGGGTTGATTTATCTACAAGCGAGATATCAGAAGACGTGTCCAACCCCACAAGTAGAGAGGACACATCCCAAAGAAGCGTGTACACAGATGGACACACTGGTATGAACGATTGCTAATCTTTAGTGAACATTGCCTCAAGTAATAATGTTCATCTAGCCAGCAACGCCCCACCGTAGACCCTATATGATATATACGACATCGTATCCATCGTATACATTACAAACGTCTGGTCCGTCATTCATTATTCAGCCGTCGTCCATTAACGAATATCCACATTCATGATCCAAAGACCTATTCCAAATTTCATAAAAAAAACATTAGCACCAAATTCAAAATTACAAGCGTCTGGTCCGTTATTCATAATTCAGCCGTCGTCCATTAGAGAATATCCGCGTCCATAATCCATAGACCTATTCCATATTCCATATAACAGTATTAGCACCAAATTCAAAAAGACAATCATAGTATACATAAACATAGGCTTGTTTCCTGCAAGAGAGAAGCGGTCAACAGTTTTCAATGATGCCGACAAGACATCATGATGTTCCAAAGGACAATCATAGTATAAACACAGGCTGGTTTCCTGCAAGAGAGAAGCGGTCAACAGTTTTCAGTGATTCCGGCAAAACATGATGATGTTCCAAAAATCCGTATCGCTGATCAGTATTCTTAATCCATATGATATTCGTTGTAAATTCGTCATCTAGAGAATGATGTATCTCGGTCACGCTTTGATTGTGCCTATTCATATGAACACCATGAGGATCTTAAAGTGTATGGGTTCATACGGTCCCCTGCCCCGGAATTAGACATAAGCTACGAAACGTAACGCCATAGATCTTGCATATCCATTGCAACATAAACGAAATAGTCACGAGAAAATGGTTTTGATTGAACTAGCGGTTCGCTGTAGGGAATGCTGGTAAGGAATAATCCGATTCGGGAACATGCAAATCTTCCACATACATTGTAGGTGAATTTTCACCGTAAAAATGCATCTAATCCTAGTCTCTACATCTTCCTGCATCTTAATATAGTTTTGGCTTGTTTCTCCGTTTGTCCGGCCCATATGACCAGTTTTGGTTGAAAAGTCCTGCAGTTTCTCCAGAGCAGTATTGTTATCACCTGGTGTGAACTAAAAGACAAAAATCTAAGGAGGCATACCTTGCCCAATGGAGGGGACAATTTGTTCAGTCTAAAGGTCGTGAATCTTTGCTTAGATAGCTACGGGTTCACGGAAAACGACTTAAAACCAAACAATAACATTGGAAACGGACATATCAAATACCCCCTGCACACTTTGAATAAAAACATATATAGAAGCTGTGTAAAGGATGAGTTGATATTCTTAAAAAAAAAATGACATCAAATTGGAGTTCCTAAGACAATAAAACAAATCTGGAGAAAAACGTATTGAAGCGCTAACCTCTGACCCTTGTCGTCAGGGTCCGATTATCATCACGTCGTATAATATCGATTAGTTGGTTGTGTTGGACGTCCTATTGTGGCGTACGTTGCTCGGCAATGACGTGAACAAAGGCATTACGGTTTAGCCTTATGATGTTGTTGGCGTTAAAATGGAAATGCCGACTGAAAATTCACCACGATTGCTCTCTACGACGATCGTAATTAGACTTCGACGTCATGGGTCAGCAGTTCACGGCCTTTGCCGCTTCCAAACATGCGTGGTAATGGATGGTTTAAAGTTCGTTTTTTCTAACGTCGACCATTCCGCAAAACCGTAAACCGCTATTAAATATCAAATGTAACCTCTTACAACAGTTTAGCATGAAGGGGTGGGGGGGAGGGGGTGAGGGGACCATTTGGTAGAGCCTTTGATACCCACTGGGATCCGGAATATCCATTCGGAATATTCATTTCCATACATGTACTATAACACGAATAGGGCTATCTGTGGTCATGGAAAGCTGCATATGGTGATATCAGAGTAAGATATCACCAGGATCGGCGTTCAATGAATTCGATTTAATGAATGACATTTATCGCCCACTCGGGGCTGAAACATACAAGTTCCATGTGCATCTTATTCGATAAATCTTTCTTGATGTTTGTTGAGAAAATGTAGTCTGCTCTGGACATCTCTTTGTTCGGATACGCCAGCCAAGTCTTGCGCACCACTACGTATAATTGATCTGCTTGATCAGTGCACTCACCTGACTTACAGACTAGTTAAAAACTAAATGGAGAAAAGATGGATTTCTGGGAACTTCTAGGTCTTATGATATACTTGTCCATTCAGCACAGGTTATACATGATGTAAAGTAAAAGATAACATGTATGCCCAAATCTCTACTTCCAAATTTGCCAACGCCCCAGCATGGTGGACATTTTAACTGTATGTTGATATGCAGGTGCCGTCTAAAAACTGAGCTCAATATCAAATTTAGAACTGGTGGCCGGGAACATGTACATACTGTATTATGTGTATGTCTTTCTTTCGCCTCGTCTTTTGAAGAATAGTTTGGGTGGTCTAGAACAAAAAAAATAGTCATCTAGTATCACCAAGGGCTTCTTCTTCATTTGAAAGACATTTCCTTGGTATAGGGGGTTTCAGGCATGGAGAAGAGATTAATCCCCTGCGCCTGAGGCTAAGGTACATAGTTATGGTAATTTTTGAATTATATATATATATATATATATTTAGATTTTCAGTTATATAAATTATTTCTCAATTTCAGACAACCCAACATCGCCATCCAACTCAATGTCTCTGGCGACGAATTATACCTCCTGCTATTGTAACTGCATCAACAATACATTAACAAAAGATGAAAAGCAGAAAATGATGAAAGCCATTCTGGAATCTCTTACCGTTGACAAGCACCATTTCTCTTCTTCACATCGGAAATATTCCAGTGCGCATGACCACCGTGCCAGTGCAAAGGGGATTGGCTATATCGGTGTCGTGCTACTCACATGTGCATTTGGAAGCATTGTATTGTTAGATTCTACATTCCTCTATCGGGAGTTTATTCGGATGACTAAAAATCTTTCTGGAAAACGCTGAAAGGTGAACGGTGCGGAAACATAGAATTAGCATATACTAGTGATAGCATATTCTGCAAGTGATATATAATATATTTAGGAAATTGAATCTTATATTACGTCCAGAATCCTGTCTCTGTTCATGAATTGTACATTCAGAACATTCCAGAAGCGAACAATGGACTATTTTATGTCACTTGTGTAACAGCTTCACTGCGAACACTTCTGATGGGCCGAAAATAAACGACAACCTACCAAGAAACACGCAACCGCGACACTTTCCCAAGTATTTGCACTCCAGTAGATTGAGAATCACATTTTTTATTAATACACAATCTTTTACCAGAAAAAAATACAAAATACAATTTACAAGAACATGACTGAACACAGGAATTATAAACGCAGTTAAATGATTTCACTACTTGAGAATTCTCATGATTTTTAACCAGCTGTTTCGAACTAATACTATGGATTACTACACGAAAATAAAACTACCTCAAGAGCCTATGCACATTGAACTTTACATAAAACAAATTAAACATCACTGAACATTAGGAGAATTAGTTCAACATGGCGAAAATTCAAAGCGAAAATTTTCAGTTGTGTGAAATACATATAAAATGATAATCGCCACTAAACCTTACAGGAAATATGGCAATTAATCTATTTGAAAATTATTTTGAATGTGGACATAAACAGTAAGGTTTTAACATTTCCGACAATAGAGAATCACACTGTTAGATCAATAATAATATTTTTAGTAACGAAACCTTGTTGAAATTTGTAATCTACTCGACTGGCATATTCGCTGTTAGTTCTCCCAACAGTGAGAGGTAGATATCTCTTCAATATATTTTACATTTTTCACGAATTTACAGCATCCATGGTCATAGTGGTAAACCCCACCCATGGGTTTAGTATAGATCAGGCATGACAATGTACACTAAATGGCGAAGAACGTTTCCATGAGTTACTTCTTAGAATCTGGATAACATACCGCAAACACAAATACAAAACCATTGAGGATACAATTGAAGTATTTCTCACTGAATCCAAAGTAGATAATAGAAACACGAAAGGGCAAAGGCCCTGATTGCCGTCGTTCTTTGAGTCTACTGGGTAGCTTTGCAAGACAGAACAGCGATTCAGAAGGTCGAAAAGACAGACTTTTGCATTTTGTGAAATAGTGCTTCTGGTGTAAATTACTGACAAGTACAGTAATAAGCAACTGAGATCAAAACCAGCCGCGGTGGCGACCATGTTGATGAAAGCACACCTGAAGTGTCTAATTTTTCCATGGTTAAGAATAAGACAGTTTATGAAAGCAAATAACGGTACCCAGACCGCTATATAATTTGATGTCAAGCGGGAGCCTCTGGCCTTGTAGTGTGGAACTAAGGCTGATATAGTTTAGACTATGTTTATAGGAATTTGAGTCTCAGCTCTGCATGGTATTGTCTTAAATGAGCAGTTTGTTATTCAGAGCGTCGACCTTTGGCGGTGGAACTATATGTACTATTGGAAGTGTTGCTGTGTTTGACTTCTTGGTACTACTTTTCTGACTTCTATCTTTTTCTGACTTGTTGTAAAAATGTTGTAAATATTCCTCCGACGTAAAACACAACATTTGAAGGATACAATTGATTCTCCATGGCCGTATTTCATGTTTGCCAGAAGAAGACAGAATGAAAGCCTGTGTTTTTATCCAAAACAACATTTTTGTTAGAATGACATCTTCGGTAGTGAAGCGCCAGCATAGCCAGCGGGTTTCTTCATTGACCAGTGAACGGTTTTCTGAAAACGTCCACAATAACCGTTTTTACACGACGGCTAGAAACTGAAGACGATACAAGGCCATTTCAGGATACATACCTCGACGTTTTGATAGTGCTTTCGACGTTTTCATAGAGTAGATCATGTTCGCTTTTATAGGAGAGAATGTGCTTCAACGATAACACCGAATGATAACTGAGTTAAGATTTAAGACAAATCCTGAAATAACACGGGGGTCACCATTCTATTTATATAAATATTGACTAATTTGTGCATGCACCCTGTATTATTGGACTAGTAGGGAACATAGACCGTTTTCATGTTTAAAGCTAATGAGATTGATTTCTCAATGTCAAAAATTCTTTAATTTACCATATAAAACAGCACTTATAAAACTCTTGTGAAATATGAAGTGAAAATGGGGGTCACATAATTTTTTTAATGACAGCTGTTATCAGATAAATGCATCATTTTAAGCCCTTCCCAGTAGTGGGTAGTGGATAGATGTCTTTAGTTTTCACGAACAATGGTGCCAAAGTGAAGCAAAATATCACCAAAATGCGCTTCTTTGGCGACAGGCTGTAAACCTACAAGCGCAATGCTACACTGAACGTCATGCTTGGTTGCCTCGTCCAGGAATCTAGCTTACCAGCTTAAATATAACTGGGTTAGCTCCCCTTATTCTGACAGTCATTTTTGAACATGTATTTGGGGTTCTCCGGAGATATCTGAACATCTGGACAAAATTCCCAGGAGATTCTGTTTTTTTGCCCGACATGATACATTTTCAGACTATATTCTTAAAACCGTCAGACATATTATAATCCTACACTGAATGTTAACGTATATTCTCGATACACACCATTCCTTGTTTTGAGCACGTGATCTACTACACTAGGGAAAAACTTTTATTTGCCATACATTTGTTGTAGTACGAAATGCTTGCGAAAGCCGTCCAAATTTATGGGGAATGTATCGTACCGTAAATGATGGTAGCAGCCATATATCATACATTTCCCATACATCTGAACTGTATTCGATAGCATGCACCGCTACTTCATATGCATGGCACAGAAAACTGTTTGTGTAGTGCTACTTGCTTTTTGGTTACATTATTACCCCGCTATGTGTACCGGCACTATTTGTCCGGCCTATGTAACTGCACTTGCATTGTTTGCTTATATATTATCCATTCCCAATGAACGTCCCAAGCACCCCTTTCCCCATTGATATATTCTTTTGAATATCAACTCTGTAAAATTTTCTTCGATAATTTCAGTTCTTCTCAGTGGTACATTCTTACGTGTGTGTATCAATTATGTTTGCTGCTCTAGCCACTAAATACCAATATCCAAGGATGTATATAACTTGGAGCGATATGCAAAATAATGTTTGAGAATAAAATAATCTCCAGCTGGTCGCTCGAACTGTATTGATAAAAACATGTGACGTATAGCGCTGCGTTAATTAGACTAATCGTGAACTATAATGGTGGCGTATCTCTATTGTATATATTTACAATGCTTGATGAATTGAAGTCCTTTCTTGGAAATGAAACTTTTAATAATAGAAGACAATGGTGCGAGAGTAAAACGATACCCATCGTTATGTAAAGCCACCGTCTATTGACCTCTTGCCGAACAAAGGACAAATCTTCTTTTGTCCATTCATTCATTCATCCATCTACTAGCCAATGTAGTTTATGAATCACTCAGACGATACACGATACACGCCAATATGTAGCATACACTGTAGGGTGTCTCATGAAACTTTTATTCAATGAACACCCGAGCTTGAATGTGGAGCTCCGCCTCTTCGGCCTAATCTATTGAAAAGGAGGTCAGCTGTGGTGTATTTCAAGTACACCATATGCAGTATTTGAAATACACCACGAGTGACTTGTGTAGTGAATATGTTACAAGGAAACGATCAAAGGAACTTCAAGAACTCATTGGATAAGTGTAAAGAAACCCTCTTCATTGAATTTTCAGAAGCTTGATTTGCTGATCTGTAGCCGTGAAAAGAACATGAACACCTGTACGGATCGACTCGGTATAATGGCCGTTCATTTGAGTTTTTAAGCTTTTACAAACAAGTAGATAATGTTTTGAACTGAAACTCTATGAGAGATATCTGTTACTCAGACAGAAACTTTGGTATTCTTTCGGGTCAGAAGCTGTCTATGGCCACGCCAGTGTCTCGGATGAATAAGTCAATTTATGGTGGCAACGGATTATTGGCTTCTGTACATGGCCGTTTTATGGAATGAGCAGATTTTTGGGGGAAAGGTATGGTACTCTTTAAAGGTTCTGCCAAATGACCCCGGGAACATATACTTTTTTTTTTATGCAAAATTATTGTAAGCGGTTAAATTTGACATTTAATGATGGTTTACTGTTTTTCGGAATGGTCGAAGTTTTGCAAAAGCAAACATGAAACCCTCAATTACCACGCCTGTTTGTAAACGGCGACGGTCGTGACCCACGACGTCGAAGTCTGATTACGATCGTTCGTGGCCGACATGAAAATTATACTCGACATTTCCATTGTAGCGACAACAATCTTCATGGTATAAACTTCGTACATAGATTCACTGTATGTTTTCATGCAAAGTGTGCAGGAAATATTTGTAGAAGCGTTTAATCTGAATTGACTTTTGATAGATTATTCATGTGTCACTGGTGTCGGCATCATTGAAAACTGTTGACCGCTTCTCTCTTGCAGGAAATTCGACTATGTTTATGTATACTGTGATTGTCTTTTTGAATTTGGTGCTAATACTGTTATATGGATATGGAATAGGTCTTTGGATTATGGACGCGGATATCCTTTAATGGACGACGGCTGAATTATGAATGACGGACCAGACGCTTGTATTTAAGGTACTATTTTTCTGCCTTTTATCTTTTTCTGGCTTGTATAAACCGTGTCAACATATTCTTTCTACTTAAAACACATTTGAAAAATACAACCGATACTCTATGGCCGTACTTCCTTTCTGCCAGACGAAGATAGAATGAAAGCCTGTACTAGTACTCCATTTTTATCCAAAACAACATGAAATATAGAAATAGATAAACTTCTGAGCTGTACTCCACGTATACATATTTAATGCACAAGCTTTCGACTCTCATGCCGGAGCCTCAAGCGATCTGAGATATCAAGATATCAATATATAATATCAAGATATATCGGAGATATCAAGCGATCTGTTGAATTTCATAAAATTGCCATTTAATATACAAACTGTACAAGAATTTAGCTTACTAGCTTAAATATAACTGGTTTAGCCCCCATATTCTGATAGTCATTTTTGAACATGTATTTGGGGTTCCCCGGATATCTCTGGACAAAATTCCCAGCAGATTATATTTTTTGCCCGACATGATATATTTTCAGACGTCTATATTCGTAACGCCGTCAAACATTATATTATAGTCCTACACTGAATGCGAACGTATGTTCTCGATACACCCTTAGTTCTACTTGCTCTTCTGGTTATATTAGTACCCAGATATTTGTATTGGCACTATTTGTACAGAGTATGTAATGTACAGGCTCTGTAAATATCCTATGTTGTAAATATCCTATGTAACAGCCCTTGCATTGTTTGATTATATTAGTCAGCCGGCCAAGGACCTCAAAAGCGCTTCTACAAACTTTCGGTGGCATTTTTTGTTGCAAATGGGTACCCATGCTAAATTAGTTCTTTGTGTGGTAGGGATCAAGGTAGGGGGATACCACCCTGATTTTGGTTAATTAAGGTCATTTCGGGGTCACTTTTGAGGTCAAGTAAGATAAAAATGGGTTAAATATCAGTTATAATTAATATCCACCGTAGTGTTTGTTACCTATGAGTATCCAAGCTGAATTAGTTGTATGTAGTGTAGAGTTAAAGGTAGTCATGGATAACACGTTAATTATTAAAACTAAGGTCATTTCATTACAAAAAGGAAAATGTAAACTCGGTCGACCTTGACGACCTATTTAAGACCTCAGAAATTCCTAAGCTTACAGAAAACCATGTAGCTAGTATGGAAGGAATCTTAACTGAAGCTGAATTATAAGCAGCAATAAAACAAATGAAAAACAACAAAAGTCCTGGCCCAGATGGCTTTACAGTGGAGTTCATAAAAAATTTCTGGAGAGATTTATGTATGTATATAAAACGATCATTGGAATATGCATACGAAAATAATAACCTGTCAGTGACACAAAAGCAAGGAATTATTACCTGCATACCCAAGTCAGGCAAAGCTAAGGAGGATCTGAAAAATTGGAGACCTATCTCCTTGTTAAATGTAATTTATAAACTCACGTCAACAGCTCTCTCAAATAGAATAAAACCAATACTCTCATCCATTATTAGCAATTCTCAAACCGACTTTATGTCCGGAAGATACATTGGCGATAATACTCGTCTAATATATGATATTATGGAGCATACCGATATACATAACATGTCCGGTATTTTGATGCTTGTAGACTTCGAAAAAGCGTTCGATTCTGTAAATTGGGGTTTTATAGAAAAGACGTTAACTTTTTTCAAATTTGGAGACAGTATAAAGAAGTGGCTACAAGTGTGTTATAACGGGATCAACTCCTGCGTAACGGTCAATGGTTTTTCATCTCCCTTCTTCCAATTAGAAAGAGGCTGCCGCCAGGGTGACCCCCTTTCGCCCTATATATTCCTGCTATGCGCAGAGATATTGGGTAGAATGATTAAAATGGAAAAGAAAATAAAAGGAATACAAATTGCGCAAACGGAGCACATCATAAGCCAATATGCTGACGACACCGTTATAATACTAGACGGATCGGAAACCTCTTTAAAAAGTACTCTCGATGTGCTAGAATTTTTTAAGAAAATTTCAGGTCTGAAAATGAATGTAGAGAAGACCTCCGTTATCTGGATAGGATCGGAAAAATATTCCTCAAAATCGTACTGCACGGATCGTAATTTAAAATGGAATCTGTCGAAATTTACATCTCTGGGCATTATTTTCAACGTTAACTTAGATACAATGGTGAAGGATAATTATAGTAATAAACTAGAAGAAATGGATATGTTATTCAAACGTTGGTCTTGTAAAGCTCATTCCCTATTAGGAAGGCTTACTGTTCTCAAATCTTTAATTCTCCCGAAATTGAACCACCTATTCACTGCTTTACCAAACCCACCGGTCACATTTATTAATAAACTGCAGGGGAAATATTCAATTTTTTATGGAATTATAAACCATATTTAATAAAATTATGAGAATGGGGGACTTAAAGTGCCAAATATTGCTAATTTTATTAAATCTTTGAAGATAACATGGCTGCGCCGCTTAGTTTTAGATAGAAATGGATGTTGCTGGAGTGCTTTAGCGGACGAAGTTTTGCCCAGGCACAGAATAGATCTACTAGAATTAGGACCAACTAGTTTAAGGAAGATTGCAAACGCAATGTTAAATCCATATTGGAAAGACGTCTTGTGTGCCTGGGCAGATCTTTAAGAAAATAATTGCTGTAAAACTGATTACGATTTTAGAAGAGAATGTATTTGGAACAACGATAAAATAACAATCGGACGAAACAATATATATTATCCGAATTGGTTGAAATCTGGTGTCAAGTATATTAACGACCTAATGGATACAAATGGTAATTATTATACCTACGAAACTTTTTCGGTACTTCATAAATGCAGTCATAATTTCTTAAGTTACTAAGGTGTTATTAGTGCAACAAAAAATACCAGCGGGAAGTCGGTTTAAAATCGCAGAGAAGTACAGTACTGTCCCCATTTGTTCCCAAGAATATTGAATCTTTATTTAAAGCGGTAAAGGGTGGAAAATACTTCTATAATATTTTGTGCAGACCGAAAAAGCAACGAAAACAAAAGCAGCGAAAAAATGGGAGGATGAACTTAAGGAAACGTTTGAAATTTCGTGGTTGCAAAACGCGAATATTTTACCCTTTAAAATAGGATTGGAAACAAAACTAAAGTGGTTCCAGTACTGTATTCTAACGCGAATTCTTACCACGAACTTATTTTTGCAAAAATTAACTATGTTACCGATAATTTATGTACCTTTGGAGGAATGTCCGGAGTCGATAAGACACTTATTGTGGACATGTAGATACACGTCGTCTCTGTGGTCAAACTTTCAATCATGGATTTGGGAAACGACTGTCAAAAAGACTAGATTTGACATTAGAAAAAATTCTATTTGGTGTACAAGCCTCTGGGTCAAAAATTATTAATGTAATAATAATCATGGTAAAATACCACATATATCGGCAAAGGGCGAAGGGACAAAGGGTACATATACAAGGGATTCAGAACGATTTACGTTTCCAGTACTTTGTAGAAAAGTGTATTGCCGATACCAATTGTAAATGGGAAGATTTTAATGCCCGGTGGTCAATTTTTCATCTTTTGTTTAGATAGTGACTGACATTCAAATGACTTGATTCGCTTATGCTCATGTGTGCTGATTTCATGAACTGTATATATGTCCGAGATATGTCTGTGAAAGTTCGGAAATAAATATATAAATAAAAAAAAAGATCTCACAGTGAAACATATTCTGATTGACTGCATGTATAGATTTTAAGATTGTAAGAGATTCTTTCTATCAAACAGCTAATTTAGAAGATCTGTTTAGTCGGTAAATGAAGACTGTATTTTAGGTTAAAAAAAGGTCATTTCAGGGTCACATTTGGGTCAAATGAGGTCAAAAATTGGTGAACATCGGTTATGAATTAATATGCACAGTATAAATTATTACCAATAAGTCTCCAAACTGAAATAGTTGTATGCAGTGTAGAGTTTAAGGTAGTCATTAATAACACGTTAATTATTAAAACTAAGGTCATTTTAGGGTTACTTTTTGGTCAAATGAGGTCAAAAATTGGTGAAAATCGATTATGAATTAATATGCACAGTACCAACTTACCAATGAGTATCCAAGCTGAATTAGTTGTATGTTGTGTAAAGAGGTTAAGGTAGTCACAGATAATACGTTAATTACTATTATTGCGGTCATTTTAGGGTATTTTGGGGTCATATGAGGTCAAAAATCTGTTATAAATTAATATGCACAGTACTAATTGTTACGAATGGGTATCCAAGCAGAATTAGTTGAATATAGTGTACGGTTGGACGTTGTAATAGATAACACGTTAGTTAGTAGAATTAAGGTCATTCTAGGGTCACTTTGGGGGTCAAACGAGATCAACAATTACATAAATCGTTCATCAATTAATATCCACAGTACGAATTGTTACGAATGAGTATCCAAACTGAATTAGTTGTATGTAGTGTAAGGTTTGCATTAGTCATGGATTAAACGTGAATTATTCAAATTAAGGTCATTTTCGTAAATGAGGTCAAAAATGGGTACAAATAGGTTATAAATTAATATCCTCAATGCTAATTGTTACGAATGGGTATACAGGCGGAATGTAGTGTAGGGTTTAAGGTATGCATAATAACCATTATGTAAACATTGTGTTATCTGTCGAAATAGACATTGAAATAGACTCGAAAATTGACATAATATGACAGCTATACAGTTAAACAGCTTAGTTCTAGTAAATTCCTGCTTCGAGCTAGAAAGAATCCCTTTAAACTTGGCGGATAACATTTATTAAGTTGAGCAAGAGTTCGAGTGACTCCATATGTCCGCCATTTTAAATTCCTCAATTGTTTTTTCTAGCTGATGATTGTACGAATAAAGCCATATAAGGGCATAATGAAAATATGATTGCCAGATGAACCCACATGGTCACCATTTTGAATTTAACAACTGTATTCTCAGCTGAAAATTATACCAACAGAATAAAATGGGCATAATGTAACAAGCTATGGCGTTATTCTGCTCAAGTTAAAAAAGGTTGTACCTAGAATAAAAATATTCTAACAGTAACATGAAAAAAACAAGAATTTCCGGATGACTCCTTACGGTCGCCATTTTTTAATTTAACTATTATTTTTAATCTGAAGACTAAGTAATAGATTGGAAATGGGCACAACGTATTTGGCTATGATGTGAGACCCTTCGGTGTTGATAAATTTGCACAATCAACTAAGAATAGTGCCTTGATATACACAAGCGGCATGGAAAAGCGAGAGTTTCAGATAACCCCACACGGCTGCCATATTGAATTTGAACATCGTATTTTGATCTTGGGGATATGCAAATAGATTCAAAATGCTTGGAGATCCCTCTGTTTTGATAAATTTGCACAATGAGCGAAGAATATTGCTGTGAACTATACGAGCAACATGAACAATTATGATTTTCAGATGACCTCATATGGCCGCCGTTTTGAATTTTACCATCAAAATCTTGATCTTGATCAAATAACCTGAAAAAAGGGCGATTTATGGATGAACCCACATGGTCGCCATTTTGAGTTAACACATGATGGTTTATCACTAGAATTATAGAAATGGGCTCAAAATTAGCCAAATATAATATTCCAAAACCACGGAAAGTTTTCTTTCTCGATTTTCAATCATTCTGGTGATACCGCTAATGTTCAAAAGGGCACTAAATTTCCGAACCCTCTATCGCAAGGGCGTCGCTACCCATGGTGCGTGTGGTGCGAACGCACCCCCCTTTTTGCCCGTATATTGAAAATACGAAAATTATGCAAGATATCAAACCCCAGTTTAGCATTAAAATATGCTAAAATGCAGGAATAAAGTTTTCCGGCGGGGGCATGCCCCCGGATCCCCCTAGAAAGGCGCATTCCTGGAATGGTGAGAAATGGGAAAGCAAAATACAAGCATCTAGTCCGTCTTTCATAATTCAGCTGTCGCCCGTTAAAGAATATCCGCGTCCATAATCCAAAGACCTATTCCATATCCATATAACAGTATTAGCACCAAATTCAAAAAGACAATCATAGTATACATAAACATAGGCTAGTTTCCTGCAAGAGAGAACGGATCTACGGAGGTGGGAGGCATGTCCGGCAACCTAGAACCCCGGATCTTCCAGGGCCTAGGCGGCCGCTGGACACTCCCCTTTTGGTCTATCAGGATTCGCTTATAGCTTTGTGTAAATCAATCATATTGGTATGCGTATTGTTTTCTGGTGTTCCATGGCGTAAAGGTCATCGTTTTGAATTTATTAAATATAACTAGAAAGTCAAATGGATTCAGGCATGATGTGTGATTTTTTCAACATCGATGTGTGCTTATAAATGCGAAACAAAAGTGAAAATAGAACCATAAATCTGCATACATATGGTCAAGATTTATATCCAGGAAAACGCTTAGAACGCATCTCCGGCGATCTAGGATCCCGGAGCTTCCGTACTATAGGCGGCCCCTGGACCCTCGCCTGTTCAGCTGTGATAGTCGACCCCATTTTGCTAGATTCGCACCCCCCCTTTTGAAATCCTAGTGACGTCCCTGTATCGCACAGGCCAGAAAGTGTTAACTCAAAGTACTTCAAACGTTTTGACCTCATTTGACTCGTAAAGTGACTCTAAAATGACCTCATTTCCAATAATTAACGAGCTAGCCATACCTGTGTTATAATAAAACCCTGCAGTACATAAAACCAATTTAGCGTGGATACCCATCGATAATAAACGTCACAATGGAAATTAAGTTAAGAACGACTTTTACTAATTTTGACCATATTTGACCCCAAAATGACCTTTAATTCCTCCTGCCTTGAACCAGACCACACAAAGAACTAATTTAGCATGGGTACCCATTTGTAACAAACAATGCCATCAAAAGTTACATTTCGTGGCCTTGTCCCACTGACTGTCCCCAGCCCCCTTTCCTTATTAATATATTCTTTTGAATATCAACTCTGTAAAATTTTCTTGGATAATTTCAGTTCTTCTCAGTAGTACATACCGTATGTGTGTGTTTCATTCGTGTTTGATGTTCTAGCCACTGAATATCAATAACCAAGAATGTATATAATTTGGAGCGATATGCGATATAATGTTCGCGAATAAAATAATCTCGAGATGGTCGCTCGAGCTGTATTGATAAGAAGAAGGAAGATGTGACGTATGTCGCTGCGTTAATTAGACTAATGGTGAACTATAACGGTGAAGTATCTTCTTTGTAGATATTTACAATGCTCGATGAGTTGAAGTCCTTTCCTGGAAATAGCAGCGAAACTTTTAATAATAGCAGACAATGGTGCCAGAGTAAAACAATACTCATCGTTATGAAAAGCCACCGTCCATCGACCTCTTGCCGAACAAAGGACAAAGATTCGTCTATCCATTCATCTACATGTACCGGTCAATGTAGCTTACGAATCACTCAGACTTTACACGGTTCTATTTTTCCCGGCATCATCCCACTTCAGAAATTAACAATATGGTTCGAACGCTATGCTTGTAATATGTCCGATAAGTGGAACTTGAATTATGTCCAATTCAATGTACGGAATGAATAACGCACGTGTATGTGTAAATAAACCCTCTTTCTTGCATTTTGGGAAGCTTGATTTGCTACTCTGTAGCCATGAAAAGAACATGCACATCTGTACGGATCGACTTGGTATAATGCCCGTTTATTTGAGTGTTTAAGCTTTTAATAACAAATAGATAATGTATAAGTTGAAACTCTGTGAAAGATGTGTGCTACTCAGGAAGAACCTTTGGTGTGCTATCGGGTCAAAAGCCGTTTTAGGCCACCCAATGTCCTAGATGATTAACTCAATTTATGGTGGTCACGACTGGGGTGGATTGGTATTATGGTCGTTTTGTGGAATAGATTTTTTCGAAAAAAGTATGATAATCTTTAACCTGAATTGACTTTTATTCAGTTGTCACTTTTTCTATATTTGACCAACTTTTAGTTTTCTGAAGGTCTTTCTTTCAGGAAAAAGTGATCTGCTCTAGGCACCTCCACCTGCCACTTGATGCTGATAAATATATGGAGAGGTACAGAGCGACATGGGTTTCAGAGTTCTCCGTTTAAGGAACAAAACATGATGGATGCTAAAATTCTGAAGAAGAATTGATGTGATAAATTAAAGGTAGTTTCTTTGATCCACAATGGCTCAAATCTCAAACCCCATAATTTGAAACGAAAAAGGGCACATTTTCTTTAAATTCTGCTTGAATATAACTCTATTTTAAAAAAAGTATCAGTAGTTATCTATTCCATGTCACGAAGATCTCACAGTGAAACATATTCTGATCGACTGTATAGATTTCAAGATTTCAAATTTGTAAGAGATTCTTTTTATCAAGCAGCTATTTAGAAGATCTTTTAGTCGGTTAAAGAAGACAGTATTTTAGGTTATTTGAGAGAAATTGGTTTGTCGCATACGTTTTAATGTATGTACATGTTTTTGGTGCGTTGTGTTGATTAATTCTGGATTGCTGGTTTGTTGACTTTTTTTGTTCAAATACTTAGGATTTTGTTTGATCGTCGGTATATAGCTGAAATATCGCTGAACGCTATGTTAAACCTTAATTCTCTCTAACCCCAAAGAATAAGACTGCATGTTCAGTAGAATTTTTATTTTGGTTCAATTTGAACCGTACAATTTAAACTGGACAATTTAAGAATATTGGATGAAATGTTGGAAAACAGGGATATACTGGAAGCTTCTGGGTGAATTTACTGGTGTGATGAATAAGAATGTCCTGGTGATTAGTGTCCATTTTGATATCATTTTCTATTGCAACCAAAGACAGACACTTGTCTCCAATGTGAAGAAAAAAAGTGTTCTAGCTGGGTTAGGAGATATGACTCGGACACTCTCAGCCACCGGACATTCTTCCACACGGGCATTAATATAACATTCTACGGATTGGATATGTACAGTTTATTATGTGTACAAACTGGACAACATAAGAATATTGAGTGACCGGTTGGCAAACATGGAAGTACTGGGATATATGATTAGGTAAAATGGAGAAAATACTTAGTGAATTTACCGGCATTTCTATAATATTTCTACGGAATGAATCTGTTCACATTGTATCTCGAGTAAGTAGACCAAAAGAGAGAATCAATGGTATTGTGATTAGAGAAAAGAGAAATACTGATTTTGCTGATGTATATAAGCACAAAAGATAATATGAACCATGAGTTGGGTGGATTACAAGCGTCTGGTCCGTCATTCATAATTCAGCCGTCGTCCATTAGAGAATATTCGCGTCCATAATCCAAAGACCTATTCCATATTCCATATAACAGTATTAGCACCAAATTCAAAAAGACAATCATAGTATACATAAACATAGGCTTGTTTCCTGCAAGAGAGAAGCGGTCAACAGTTTTCAATGATGCCGGCAAGGCATCATGATGTTCCAAAAATATCAAATCCGTATCGCTGAGCAGTTTTCTTAATCCATAATATTCGTTGTAGAGTCGTCATCTAAAGAATGATGTATCTCAGTCACGCTTTGATTGTGGCTGTTCATATGAGTACCATGAGCATCTTGAAGTACATGGGTTCATACGGCCCCTAGTCCCGGGTTAAGCGGAATTAGACACAAGTTACGAAACGTAACGCCATAGATCTTGCACGCTACGCTCGTATTTTGTTATCAGCATGCGATATGTATCGCCAAATTTGAGAAACTTTGAGTGGAGGCGCTTGGTGGTGTAGCCCTGTTTTACAAGTTTCTGCAACAATGTTTTGTGACGTTGATTAAAACCGTCACATTCAACACAGGATCTAGCAAATGCTACTAGGCGTGATGTGTATACGCCATATGCAGATAGACAATGCCTACGCTTGGAGATACTGAGTTGCAGGTGACTGAGGGAAATGGAGCAAAGACTGGGTGACTTGGCTGATGTTTTGATGACATGGATACAGAGTCAAGGATATATCAAACGGGTGCGCAGACAGTGTTCCTTCTAGACACGAACCCATTAGGACATGAGCCCTTTGGACACCAGCCCAGCCGGGCAAAGGCCCACCAAGGTTATTCACTTCTGAGCATTATCCCAACGTTGTATTTTAAGTGGGGATCTATGCAAAATCTTGATAAAGGTGTAAGTCATATCGTATGAGCATCCCCGGTTCAGCAATCAATCAAAATAGTGATCCTAAGGTAGACTGAGGCAGAATAATCAGATATGTTGTTTAATCCACGGATTAATCCAAACAAAGCCGGGCAAACAATGGCCTTTCGTGGAATAAATCAACAAGTGACCAGTTTTCAATACCGGTATTTGTGAAACCTAATCCGTATACAAGCGAGCTGTTTTAAATTATATTTATGCAAGGTGTGATTCAATACAATGCAACTAATTGGAGTTTGTGAATACTCGAGCATAAGCCGAATAACAGTGTTATGAAACGCGATCTCTGTTTGACCATCAGGAGGCCTGTGACGTGAACAACAGAGTATTCTCCGTCATCCGGAAGTACATCTGTCTTATTTTATCATGAAACCCGCTTAATTAGTTTTGGTCTTGTTGACTAATAAGTCCTTTTTCTAGGTCTAAAGTTG
Source organism: Hanleya hanleyi (assembly GCA_036873755.1). Lineage (NCBI taxonomy): Eukaryota > Metazoa > Mollusca > Polyplacophora > Lepidopleurida > Hanleyidae > Hanleya > Hanleya hanleyi. The sequence goes on from JAVTVY010047994.1 coordinate 23,944, forward strand.
ATTCGCCCGCCATACGTCTTGGTATTGATGCTGTATATGTGTTTCTATCATGTCTCTCGCTGTATTTTCCCAGTGTCAATGATACGCGTCAACGGAGGCACATTTGGCGGGTGATCGAATTATTACAAACGGGATCTTCTGAAAATCGGGGGTGATTGAATTATTACAACTCCCGATCGTATTTTTCTGCAAAAATCGGGGGTGATCGAATACCGATAGGGTGATCCATTTATTATAGGAATTACCGTAGGGGACTGAAAATCGTACGCTTGTCTAGCATATATCACCCTGTCTCAGGATACCGTACTATTTCTGATGCCATTCGCCGTATGCAGTCTATTCTACCATCCTTACCTTCATAGTGTGGGTTATACAGTATACATTCTACCTCTAACTGGGTAATTGAACCAAGACATGAATGTAGATATACTAAATATATATATATATATATATATCCATGACCTGTTTTGAGTAGTTTTATTATTTATATTTTTCTTATATTTTTCATGACGTAATTATAATTACTCTCATGTCGTCGCGTATATCAGTTGTGTATTATCATTCATTATACCTAGGCTGTCGCGCATCGCTATATCTCATTGTATCGCGCGCTAATTGTCATAACTGTGCGAGACTAGTTAGTGTAGTTTAGTTAAGTAATAAAGCTTCCAGTCACCCCCCTATTTTATCTTGTGTTATACTTCCTTAATTGGGTGCTATTATAATTAATGAAACAGGTCTTTGGATTATGGACCTTTGGAAACTCTTAATAGACGACGGCTACCAAATGAATAACGGATCTGACACATTTATTCAATGTTCTGTTAGAAAACGGTGCCGAATTCTATGTGCATAAATTGGAGCGATATGCAAGAGGTGGGAAAAACTCCTGCCGTCTGGCGACTAAAAAGCAAACAAATGACTCTACGGGAAAGCATTCGTCGACACCTAACATTCAGACCCGAGAATTCGATGGATTCCCGGACGTAGCCTTAATATCTCAGCCGCGCTTTCATTGCAGATGTTCATGTGGCGACTATGAAGTATCCACACGACCCCTAGCACCGGCTTAAGCGGAATTAGATACGCTAGCTCGGGAGCTGTAACGACAGATCTGCTCAAACAACTCATCGGATGTTAATGGACGAGCATCGTGGACGTCTGATGGGGTAAACGCCTCAACATGGGGTAAATCTGGTGAATGCAAGTTCATGATAGAGAATTAGAAAGATATTGAAGTTGTATACCAAATTTTGAACTCCCTAGTATTATGATTCCAACACAGTTTGAGCTTACTGTGCTGTGGTGATACTGTGCTTTAATGTGTTCGTGGAGTACACTGTACTGACTTTTTTCCTCAAGTTTTTCTTCCTCAAGAAATACAGAAAATTTACTTGTGTTGACAGCATAACGTACATTGATGTATTCATTACTTGCACATGTCTTATATTTTTTAAGGTTTTAGTTGTGAGCATACAAGCTGCAGATACATGTACATGTTTTTTAAAAGTGTCCAGCTCATCTAAGAACAGGCTGGGCCAAGGCAGTTCATGAAAACCCAGAGCTAGTGGAGATTACACTCGGTTTCTGGATGACACGATGAGTAAGAGAAATAGAAAATCTTACACCTTACGGCATTTCAAATGGCAATTTACATGAGACGAATTTCTTGCTAGAACATGGACCTGGCGTCATCATCAGAAGATTCGCCCCTGTTATTCGCCGTAATGAACAATATAAATTAGGATTCTACGGTTCTGTTAGAAAATGGTGCCGGAGTGAATATTCTTTATAAATATTGCTCACTGATCAAGGATATGATATAGATATAGAATAAAATAATACTAAAGTTGTATACCAAATTTTGGACACCCTGTTTTGATTTCAACGTACTTTGAGCTTACTGTGTGCTGAGCTGATGATGTACTTTACTGTGTTCGTGGTTTACATTGTGCTGACTTCATCGTCATTTTAGAAGAACTTGAACTCTTTTTTTTCCTCAATCTACATATTCATTCAAAATAACTGGTTATTTAGTAAGTTGCTAAACATAATACCAAGAAGGTAAAGTAGACATTGCAAAAAAACGAATTATCACATTTTCATATCCCTGACATTAGTCCCCGATCAACTTTCATTCCATCATCCGTTCAATTTTTTCGTTTTCCTTCGCAGATTTTAATAATTATACTAAGAATACCTCTTCCTATAACTCACCGAATTTATAATAGTCACCATTGCTAATTAACCAGATTCTAGTCATGTAGTCAAATCCTTCACTTTAAGGAAATAGTCGATGGATGCTTCAAAGTCTCGAGAAATTCAGAAAATTTACTTGTGTTATCTTACATTGATGTATTTCTTATATATTTATAGAGGTTTAGTTATGGGCATACAATGTGCAGACTGAAACAGGCTCGGCCAAATCTGTCTGGGTAAACCCAGGGCTAGGAGTGAAGGACACAAAAGACCAACTCCAGATGCCAAAAATTATGTCTGATCCAGTTGTGCGCGATTTTCCCCAAAGATATCTTGAGTCAGTTAACGAAATAGTTCAAACAAGTATAACTGCCGTAAAGTATTGGGCATGTCGGTTGGTTACATTTTGGAGAATGTTATTCCGTCGTATATATTTTAAATATGTTTTAGAATGAGGACTCACTGATAGGCTGTATTATATAGCAGTGCCTTAATAGTTCGTGTAATGATCAGTGTTACTAGCATATAATACAATCTGCGCGGTCTGATTTATCGCCGATATAGAATTTGAAGGGGGGTAACTCTTAGTATCCAAAAACACGGTCCACAGATATCTCCCCATATTGTACATGGATCAGAACAGATCCTTAGGTAATGTACCTATAGTGCATGCAATACGTCAGACACGAAATTCTATAACCAGCCGTCGTCAAAATTCCATAATCGAAATTCCCCTTTTCACTAGTCACTGTTAGCGTCAAACTTCAAGGAGGCATAAAATATGAATATATATATAGAAAACAAGCTTGTGTGCTGCAAGAGAGAAGCGACCAACAGTTTAGGCCCTAACGCATTTACGCATTTACTGAAGCCGTTTTAGGGGCCGTGTGTTCATGACATTCAAAATGTCCACATGAACAGCTGCAATAAAAGTGTGGCTGAGATGCAAATCATCACAGGGATCACTTTTGGTTCTTGTGATGTTTTCAGAAATATGGAATTAGTATAATTGTCTGTGGGGTCATATGACGTATTGTCAGTACGGCGGCATCGTTTTCCGTCGCCCTTTTAATATTGCGTTTAATCGTAATTATGTCGACCGAACATCTTGATGTGCTATATAGACAAATCCGTAATTTATTATCCAAATGAATTTCCACGTGGTCTTCTGGAGTATATTGCATCTCAGTCACGATTGGATTTTGATCGTTCCTATGGGCATCATGATGATTTCTTTTTACTTGACGTGGCAAGCTACGAAACCTGGAGATCTCACACGCTGCCATCGTCTTTAACCATCACTTTATATTTTTCATCGAAATTATGCATTTAAATTGAAGGCATAACCATGGAATTACAGTTTGAAACATATTATAGCCTTGAACAAAATGATCGTCGCTATATAGCTGAAATATTGCTGAATGCGACGTTAAACCTTAATTCTCTCTCTCTCCTTGAACAAAATGATACATTATGAGCTTATTTATACAATTTTGAATCCAATATTGACTTTTATTGTACTCGTCCATGTTGTGTTGAAAATATGAATGAGACGAGATGCCGCATTGTATGATTATCTATTTATTAGACAGGAAATGTCAAAGTTAAACATGCAATGACGCTCGGCAGGACATGGACGAATCAGAATTGTCTTCCCTTAAGATCTTCCTTAAGAAGTTCTCCAAACTGGCGGATGAAAAATTCAACTTGTACGGTTGTCCGACACCTTTTATCAAAGTCCCCAGTCCATCCACGAAATGATTGGCTAAGATGTTTCAGCTTCTGCTTGGAACAGTATGCTAATGATACACTTCCAGTTATAGTTTCCTACATTGTCCCCACTCCCACCCCCACCCCCACCCCACACAATCAACTGCAGAGTATTGACCAGAATGTGATCAAGGGTGATAAAGAAACACTGACTCCGGTCTATGAAATGAACAGAAATGGATAATCAATATTTGGGTATTTGCTTAATAGTTTTGAAGTTCGATGTCTGTGATAGAGTCAAGTTCTGGAAATCTTCGATCTCGGGATAGACAAAGACGTTTCGTGAAATACATTTCGAGACCATTGACAGTCCAATTACGGCATTTCCAGTCCATAAAAAATGAGTTCAGGTTTGGGAGCAAGGCATGGATTGGATGCCATATTAATACCAACAGATATTCAAATAACCCAATCTATGATGCAAATATTGCCTTTTGAGCATGCCTGAAAACACAGATTTTTCGAGATTTATCACACGATTTATTTAACTCACTCAAATCGGAGGGTTCATCGTGTTAAAAAGAATATTCATTTAAACTAATCGATATTGGTCGTCGGAATATGTTTGGGGGTGTTAGAAAAAGAGATGCCGATTTTTCACATAAAATAAAATGTCATGACATTGAAACGTTTAGTGACATCATTCCATTGCATTCAAACTTCAGTTCAGCCTCATATACGGCCAGCCATGGACACCAAATGCTGCTTTTGATGGCATCGTTTGCTACAAATGGTACCCATGCTAAATTACGTCGTTGTGTGATAGGGTTCAAGGTGAGAGGGGATACCACCCGGAGTGTCGGCACTAAAGGTCATTTTGGGTCACTTTTGGAGTCAAATAAGCTCAAAAATTGGTACAAATCGTGCCTAATTTAATTCCCATCGTAATGTTTGTTATCAATGGGTAGTATACACGCTAAAGTTTTTGTAGTGGATAGCACGTTAATTGTTAGGATTGGGGTCATTGCGGGATCACTTAGTGGGACAAATGAGGTGAAAATTTCACATACAGTATATTGTATTGTTTGTTAATTAGCTCTGTATGCAGTAAGGGCAGGGGTGAATACCAAGACAACTTGGTAATTTGAAGCCATCCTGAGGTTATTTCGAAGTCGAATAAGATCCAAAGATGGCCACTACTTATATGAACTGAAGTTTAAGAATAGCGAGATACCAAGCGGATTTGAGCTTTTAAATTCATTTTTGGAGGTCAGATGAGGTAAAAACCTTAATGAAATAGCTCTCCAAGGTACTTGAATGGCCTTGTTTTGAGTTTATCCGTGCTATTTGGGATGATATGGATTCCGAATAGGATATGCCACGCGACAATCACCATGACAGGTTCTTAGTTGGTGATCAGATCAAGAGATGGTAAAACAGTTGTTCACTCATTACTAATGGAATGGCTTGTTACGAATGAATACCGGTGAACATGCTGGAAAATAGTTGTGAGTCAAGAATTAAGGAATGTTGGACTTGTTTGATATATTATGAATGGCCAACTTCATCCATGCAGAAGGAAAACAGTGCCAAATAGATGTTGGCCAATTAAGGTCATCTCGTGGGAACCCTGTAGTCAAATTTAGCGTCCTCTGTTCGTTTGATTTAGGCCTGATATTTTCGTATAATAGTAACTTCCCCCGGGGGATTAAATCATTAGCTGAACAAGGCCAAAAAGCTATGTATAGTTTAATTGGGAAATGTGGAGTACACCATTGCCGATTAAAATACAACTGGAGCTGTTTGACTTATTTGTATTACCCATACTATTTTACAACTGTGAAATACTGTATAGGGCTACTGTAAGCTAGACTTAATAGAGAAAGTTCAATTATCTTTTCTGAAGCACATGTTGAATTTAAATAGCTCTACACCAACGTGTATGGTCTACGGAGAGGTAGGGCTCGAGCCTTAAATGGCCTTAAATCCTCCAAATGTGGGTGGTGTTCCTCTTATCGTCATCTCTACCACAGAAAAACATAATTTAGCATGGATACCCCTGTGTAACCTTTTAAACGCTTTTTATGTCTTATTGATATTAACATGACTCGATACATGTTGGAAATACCGGCGTATTCATCAATAAACCGAGTTCCCAGAAATCAGTACATCATTATGGCACCTATCACAGCTATTTTGCTTAAAATTATCAAGTTAATCTCTGTACATCAATGGGTGAATTGTCTTGGAAAATACAATGACAGAATGACATACCCACATAAATTAGACAGCTTTTAATAACTCTGGCTTACATTTCTGAGTGTCCACTCAATCTGACAAGGTGTATCTAGGTAGGTACTATTAAAATATAGGATGAAGATTTTCTGATCCTATTTATGAACTAAAACGAAAAGTGGAGCCCTTTGTGACCGTGGCATATTGACTAATACAGCGTTGTTTATTTTGATCACGAGTATAGGAACCCATGTATATAAAGTTATGATATACCATTCATAAACTTTCATAATAAAATTGTTATTTCACACATTCCTTTGGCATGTGGTAGTAGGTGGTTTCCCTACTCTTGTATTTCGAACCCATTCAGTAATGTAGGCCACAAGTTGTTATTGTGGTACTGTTCATGATCAGGTCACTTAAAAGTGGTACAGCCAATATTCATTCAAAACGATAAACTCAGCGATTGTGTAAGTAATGAAAATAAAGATGTACTAAATGCACATTTTGATTGCATACTTTATGACAAAAAATATATTGACGGTTTTGAAGTTGACATAATTTATAAAGGACTAAATGATCGATCCTCTTTCTGTACTATTTCCATCGTGGCGAAATATAGAGCATTTTTACTTACATTATACGATAACCCACCAAATAAGTAGGGCATTCCTATTTGATAACCATATATTCTACAAATTCAGGTATTTCCAAGGCACATAAATAAATGTTATCTATAAGCCAGTACATCCGGGTCGCCTATTGATATAGCTTGTCATGATTTTTTTTTGTACTTTGCCATACAGTGTTTGCCATACAGTGTTATATTTAATTCGTGACATTGTGAATATCTCTCGGGTTTACGTAGAGTTAACTAGGCAGGAGTTAATTTATTCTGAATAAACATAGATAAATGACTCTAGAATTAACCCATGAATGTTCTCTGTTCTATTAACAAACCACGCGGAAGAATCCTTTATCGATATTTTCGGAATTTCGACGATGTCCGGAATACTTTCGTGTAGTCCGTTCACATTTTCGGGAAAAATGACGAGTTCTAATTGAGTACAGTAGAGCTCCATCCAGACGAACAGACAACGTAAATCTTTCACCAGTTGGTGATCTGAACGCCAAAGAATCGATACATGTCAAATACTCCACCCATTAAACCCTATGTTTTTCCATCGTTGCTTCACAAAACTCGGTGTTGCGCAGTCTAACATTTGGTGTTTCAAGACCGGATAAACTAACGTTCATGAGACAGGCTTCCAAACTACAATACGAAAGAAAGTTGCGGAAATTGTATAAAGTTTCAACGTATAAAATCAGATAATAATATTATAAATACTGGGCGACTCTGGGCCCATTTGTGATCGCCTGACTATAATTACGCTATTTATGCACCGTAATCATGATACAAATAGCTGATGAATCAACAAAAAATGAAATGCTGTCGACTTCATTTGATTACCTGATAATAATGGCTGGCCTCTCCGAATAGATTCAAGACCGATATGTGTTATTTGATTTAGAAGAAACAGCACAGACTGGCACTTTGAAACTGTCGGATTTGAGTGCAATAGACACATTATTTTCTAACGAGTGATTATTTTTTAACTTATATCGATTCTATGAAGTTTGATGGGCCTGGTATATATGGTCAAAGATTTACCTTGGGTGGAACTGTTCTCTACTTCGCTAGAATCCGACATTTTCTTCGAAAAGACGGATAGGCTACATGAAAATATTCAGGATATTGACGAAATTCCGAAAATATCGAGGAATGATTCTGTCGTGTGTAAACTGTTATCGTGGTCTAGTCTCCGGCCGGGGATAATTTGAACCACCGACCTCTCACTTGCGAGTCCAATGTCCTAACAACTAAATTGAGAATTCCCGCTAGCTACAAGCTAAGACAGGCATTGGAGAACCCGCTTTCTACCAAACTCCTCCATATCACAAAGGAAAACCGCCCTCACCCACCCAGAACAAACCATTACAACGTATAAGAGTGATGAGGTGGGTCTTGGTCCTTGCATATGCCAAATATACTCTGAGAGCATCGCGCGTCTTTTCCATTAAATATTGCATATCTCAATTATATATCAGAGCAGTTTCTCGGTGATTGAATAACAACGATGAATTCTCCATCAAATGATATATCTGTCGGTTTGTCCTCCCGGTTTTGTCTAGGGGAAAAAGCCCTGAACATTCTCGAAATCACTGGACTTAATCCGGGTTGAAACAAGATGCATACAAATCATCTACATAGATTACCGGAACAACGCTATTCAGCGGCTATTCGAAACAAATTTCGTTGACCAATAATTACATATATGTATATAAGCTTGACTTTCAAAAGAAAAGTAGTAGTATTTTCTGTATAGATTTAATCATATATACAGCGGCATGACTGAATGGCCAATTCTCACTTTTGTTCAAGTTAATCCCTGGACAATCCCCGCCCAGGTGTTGGCGGCACTGATGCACAGCATGTGGGCCACCGTGATCTTCGGGATGGTCTCTTGATTTCCCCTATGTTTATAACATGGAGTGGGTTTTTCAACTATTGATAACTGGTGTAAATATGATAATATGGATAAAATATTCCTACCATTCCAAGAAAGGACTGGCTCGGCCAGGGGTTTTCTCTTGACTTAAAACCGAGAACAACAGTCAAAGTCTGAATATCTTGTTTTTTTGCTATATGCACTTCGAACCAGCTTCATCGATTCAACATACATTTGTGGACTCCACCGGTGGTGGCAGGAGACAGGATGGAATTGGTCTGCCTGGCTGCTTTCGACGATCCCTTTTAAACACAGATTCAATACGACTGTGTTTACGCGCTGCGTGCATTGTGCCTCCGAACTAAACAAAGATATCAAACTAGGGATTCACAAAGTACAAATCCAGTGCAGTTACGCAGCCCTCAAATTAAAACGATATAGATTGAAATGATGTATCTGTTTCTCACAAATAACAGTGTGCATACGTGTTTTACAATATCTGACCTTTAAGGTCCTGGAATGGAATATCGGCAATAGTTTTGTCAAAACAAACAGCAGTGGAAATTAGAACACATTTATGCTGTGAAATGATTCAAGCTATCTGAAGGTACAACTTGTAATACAGTATGTTAAAGGAATAGACAATCAGCATGCACATATTACATTTAAGCCTAAACAAAGATAAGTTAGTATGATAACATTGTCACGCCTATGAAATGAAACACAATATGTTCCTTGTGGACGTTACATCTCAAGGTAGTGAACGTCTGTGAACAAAGGGTGCATTTTTATTGTTCAAATGTTGAATATGTCGAAGTTTTTCAAATATAACCCAACTGCGATCTACAGTTGTTCGATGATATTAGCAAGACACATTCCGATCGTTGCAAGTATTTTCTGCATCAATGCGAATTTCGGTGCGGATTTTCCACAGTGGGTGATAGGCTGTATCTCTTTAGTAAAACGGTACAGTCTAGTACTCTCCAAGAACTTGCACAAGTGTGTCAGTTGCATGCAGACTGTTTATGTTCCCTTCAATGTGTCGGCGATACTTTGCAATACTACTCATTTTTCTAGCGTCAGATACACCGCGTTGGCGTATTTCCCGTGAATGTGTCGGCGATACGTGGCACTACAACATTTTGTTTTTTGTGTCCGATACCTGAAGTTGGCGCAATTCCTGTAAGTGTGTCGGCGATACCTGGCAATATTTCTCTTGTTTTTTTGTTTCAGATACTCTGGCTTGGCGCATTTCCCATTAATGTGCAGGTGATACGTGGCAATATCTCTTTTTATTTCTTTGTGTCCGGTACTCTGTGTTGGCGTATTTCTATTAATGTGCCGGTAATACTTGGCAATACCACTTTTGTTTCTTTGTGTCAGACAGAATTGACGCATATAGATTCGGTGAACATTTGTGAAATCGCTAAGCTCCAGACTAGACAATGCCTCGTAAAGCAACAGTATATTATCTGTAGCGTATGGACGGCCATTTATGTCAAAATTACCAGCACGAGTTGTACAGCTTAACTCACAACAGACAACGTATCTAACGATATAAAGTGTTGGTTTAAACGCTTATTTCATCTTTTTGCAAACAAGGAACCTAACTCTGAACGCATATTTCATCTACTCTCCAAACGAAGAATTTAATTGTGAAAGAAAAGTGGAGATACGGAAATATAAGCGAACTCAGAACGAACAGCACCTACAACGTATCAGAGAACGAACGACCTCTTTCAGAACGTACTTTATAATCGAGGGGGCACTCAGCAGACGGGAGACCACTCGAGCGCCTCTGTCTGCTCCTCCCCCACATTTTGAGGGGGCGGCTCCCGTTTACATGTGCAACTCATAGCAAAGAGTCTCACAAGTTGAGAATGACAAGTCCTTGTGAACTTTTTTTGTCTGATATCTGAAGTTCAAAACTTTTGGTACATTTTAACCCAGGGGCAAAAAAGAACCACATTCATTTTGAGGTCACGACCTGAAATAGCGGAACTCAGAATAGCGGCCGAGTTTCACCTCATAAATCTTTCTGCCATCTGGAATGACCCCAATATTTCCGGAAATAATTTCCGAAGGAACGTTCGTTCTGAGTTATACTCTTCGTTTAGAAATAGGTCACTCTGGCTATTCGTCCAGAAATAGGCTTTTCATTCTGAGTTTGCATTCGAACATCTTGCCGTTTGTTTTCGGTTTGAGAATACGTTCGGAGTTAAGTTTTTTTTTCATTTGCAGGAATATAAAATGCGTTTAAGACTACAGTGTACATTGTAAGATATGCTGTCTTTTCTGAGTTTGGCTTTACGTTTTGTAATTGCTAATTTTGACATAAATGGTTCCCCATACATATGGCTAGACAAGCCCACTGGATTTTTTAGCGGAACGTTCCCAGTTTAATAAATACAGCTATAGTAGTCATCCGTTAGAAAGTGTGTATTTCATTACTAGTTCCCAGCTTCTAAATGCCATTGAAACAAGTTAAATGCCATTAAAACAAATTAGACGATTTGTTCCTTCGTGGTCACGAGTTCCAAACGAATGTTGGATCTGAGGACAATATAATGATAATTGCTCACGAAGATTTTTCAGTGGAGTAGATATCCACCTATCGATTTATACCAGTTCGTCTGTTTGGAACATAAATATCACAAAAAGTTTAAATGGCTAAATCCCTTGGCTTCACAGCACGGACCAATTTACTCCAAAATTCGTTTTGTCTCTCCTGGTCTTCTTTGTACATCAGTCGCGTTCGTGTCTTGATGAGGTAATACACAGCAGCTGGTAACCTGCGATATGGAACGTCTTCTAGACAGACCACGATGACTTTCTGGCTCAATATCAACGCCATAGTAACCTCGTACTCGCACCATGTACTTCCTAGGAGATTTGACGAGAGAACTAAGACAACGCAGCGGCTGTTACTTAAACTCCAGGCTACTGCATCAGCGATAGCTACACCTAGGTCGAAGTCACGTTCTCCAATACACAGACAGACTCCGGTTGATTCCAGTGCTGGGCGAAGTTGATCAATCACCCACTCCCTGTCCTTGTGACTGTAGATTACAAAAGTGTCATACCGATAATCGTCCTCATTGGAAAACGGTTTGTAATTCTTCACACGCATTTTAGCCGTTTTTAATATCAGGAATAATCGAAACCAACCATACTGCAATTGTCTGCGTCGTTTATACCCCACTAATATCAGTGCTGATAGAAGAAGCACGGCAACAACGGAAACAATTGCTGCTATGCCAGGATGAATTCCAGAATGACAGTCATCGGATAAGCGCCCAAGATTCCTGGTGATGTTTTTCAAATACTCTCCCTTAGTGTTGAAACTACAAATGTAGTCATCAAAGCCCATAAAATGATCCGACTGACCCTCTATCCAAATGAGGAATTCGAGAGTTTCACATCCGCACACCAAGGGGTTTCCTGTCAAATCGATGAGAGCCCCAGGTTCGTTGTGTGATAATATATCGAACGATTCTCGGAACCCCCTAGGTAGACTGCGTATCGTGTTGAAGGAAAGATTTAAGAAGGAAAATTTCATTTGGGTATGTGATTGGACTAGCACGTTGTCTTCTGCAAGAAAATTGTGACTGAGATTAACCTTGGGGAATTGAAGAATGTTTCCGGCATCCATAGATGACAAATGATCGATTTGGCAGGACGCCAAATCCAGACTCTCCAGTTTAGACAGGGATGTTAATGCGGAGGTAGCGTTGCCAGTCCGGAACGAGTGCTTCATATTATTTCCACCAATGAGAAGATATCTCAAAGACGGAAAATGTGCAAAGGAGTGATATAATAAAGATGATAGCTGACAAAATTGAGCGCGAAGGTACATTAGACGAACGAGCCCAATGACTGGTCCATTAACATCGAAGCTGTTTTCGCTCATATCGATGTACCTTACATTGTTGTTCGGATAGACACAAGCAGCCACGTCAATCTTCTTCGTAGCAGCATAGACGTCGTTGAGGAAAGCGAATCGCAGTTGCTTTGGTAGCTGGAATTTTTTGCGACACATCGATTTCATCAGATCTTCAGTACGTTCTAGGATGTTTCTTTCAACATTTGTTGCTTCGGTTTCTTCCGAGAACGGCTCTAAACACGTCTCATTGAGTGACGGGTAATAGTCCACAACCCTTTGTCGATATTGGTATGATACATCGAAGAAACGGAGGTGTTCAAGCTTCACGATATCTAAAACTATGCCTCTTTTAAGTGCTTTTGCATTATTGGCTTGAAGTATAAGGCACGTTAAATTACGCACATGGCTAGAAAACCCAGGATACAGGGGCACCACGTTATTTCTTGTGAAAACCAGTTTTCTTAGAGGAAAATGTCCGAGAGTCTTGAACAGACCCTTCTTTACACTCTCAAAGGGAGACCAATCGCTAGTGTGCTGCAAATCGTCAAGGACAAGAGTTTGTAGATTTGGGGATTTTAGGGACTTCAAGCCATCTGTGGCTCCTTGAACACCGAGTCTCTTACATAGTCGTATTATTAATGTCCCCAAATTAATTAGGTTAGAAAATGTCGCAGTTTGTATCAGGGACAGGCGTGGCATATCTAGTAGTTCCAGACTAGACAGATTTCCCAGGTACCGAAACGTTCCATTTAATATGGTGGATAGGTCCGGTAGGTGCCGGAGTGATAAATCTTGTAGGATAGTCATGTCTTGAAGAAGTTGTACAAGTTTTGTTGGGGACATCTGCTCACCAGATATTATCAAGTGCGTAGTGCTGTTGGGTAGTCTGTAAATACTCGGTACTTTGGTGAAATCGTTGCACGAAAATTCCAGCGCATTTGGCCTTGGGATATACGTACATGTACACGTGGGAGGCAGGTTTTGGACAGGAATAACGGCTTTCACTGTCAGTGAGATTATCACAATTAGAATGGCTCTGACTGTGTAAAACATCTTCGGTCGATGATGATATATCAGCAAATCTGTAATGGAGAGAAAAACTTTGAGTATTATCTCTCTGTCCAATCGCACCTTAATCTTTGAACATTTTTATGTCTACAGTGTATATATAATGCATCTGGAAATGTATTACTTTATAAGTGACATAGGACTGGTATCTGCGAGTCTTACCCTCAGTACAAATTATTGTGATTGCAGTTAACAAGGTGGAGCTTGAAGCGTTTGGTCGCCGTTGGACCTCACAGACTGGTGCATTCGACTAATATTTCCCCTTTTGGACCGTTCTTTAATATAACGGTCACATAATTCATCACTCTTCATCAGATACTTGATACGACTGTTACATCATGTCTCTTGAATATTTGTGGCCATGGCTAGGGGTCGTGTGGTCATGAAGGTGGTCGTTGTGCCACGTTTGACTGTATGCTGGTTTTCTGCATTCTCACGGCATCAGATGGTACACTTCCTACTCTCAGTCATACCGACAGTTAGAAGGTTAAAACTCCTGACAAAGGGATCCTTTTCTGCAGACCGTTACATTCAAAGATCCGTTACTACCATTCTATGATAAGCGTGTCGAGAAAAGACTATTTCTTTCTATTTTCGCTGTGATGTAGCTGATGTTTTGAATCGCCTCAAATACCCTCCCCCCCCCCCCCCATGCCTCGATGTTTACTAAAACAACTGGAGGAAGGTTGTTCTCCATCATGTTTCGCCCACATAGCTTAGCCAATGGGATGGCGGGTCTCCCGAATAGGATCGGTGGGCGTTGTTTTCTAATTATTCCATATAAAAATTAGCCACAATTTGAGGAGTGGGGAAACCCGTACAGCAAACATGCTTCTGTTCATATAGGCATTCTTTTATGTGAAATAGGTCATACTGAGACATGACCGTAGAAATCTACACACGAAATTAAAACTAAGTTTAATCAGTTCATTCAAATTGTTGAAGAGTTAGAAGAGACTATTCACTATTATCCCACATACAGGTGATAATTTCGTATTCGCTTTCCTCTTCTGTGAGAGGTCACACTTGTATTTAGCTTTGCATCTATTACAGTTGGATCTGTTGAGGTGAGGAAAAGGCTCCAAAGACAGTGCCACTGCACTGTAGCTCATCTGGCTGTAACTGGAGAAAGTAGTTGTAAGAAATTTTTACTAAAGAACTGCAATAGATGAGTTTCTAACTTGTGTGCCCCTGAACATTAAATGGAAACGTAGTCCGTCGATTTCACAGGAGTTCGAGCTGCAAATACATGATTGTATTTGGATGTTATGGAATAAAGGCAATTATACCAAAATATAACGTGTGATTAAACTGCTTTAGCCAACGAAACTTGTGACTGCTGTTTTGATCGTCATGAAAGTCGACGCCAATTATTAAATGTACATCGAGCTGAAGTGTTATAAGCCAATTTGTCCATAAACGGGTAATGTTAAAGCTCTGTACTTTTGGACGTTATGTTCAACGTACCCATACTGACTGCAGCGTTATCTATACACTAGGGGAGTATCATTGTGCTCCATAACTCTGGCACTCGAGTATGCTCTCTGGCCCCCGGATGATGCCGTTTACGGCTCCAGTTATACATTAATTTTATGTCTGCTATTGTTACATTTGGCAAGAAGGTGCAAGAAGGGAAACACTTTAACATACATAAAAGGAAAATCATTTCATACGTTTTCTCTGGGTTGCGGGTAGAATTTGACACATTTTCATATATTTTATGGAGTTTTTCAGAAAAAACTGAAGAAGGTTTAAGGAGGATTGCACGTCTTTCCTTTTCAATTTCAATAGCTCACAAGTCTCCTGTAATAATGACACGAGTGTGCCCATTTAGAAAATATATACTTTTACAGGGTTATTGTTAACGATTTTACATCTATTTACGGCCGAAGATCCGAACCCATGCCTGTTTTTAGCCGCACATCATTTAGGTGTGGAATGCACCCTATGGTGCTGTCTTAAGGGGAGATGATACCAGAAAGCGCAATAAAACTATACGACAAGGTTTTTAATAATAAATGTAAAACTAAATATGAGATCTTCATCAAAATTTACATATTAGGAAGCCAGCTTATAATGTATATAAAGCACACCTAAAATCGATTTAAATATGAAATAAATCAGCAAATTATGACACCAAGCTTTTCCGAACTATCAATCGTTTGTGTATATTTCAGTGCACCACCTTAAAATAAACTGCGGTAAATCCTCAAAATATATGTGGACTACAGAATAGAAGAGAGAAAATGAAGACATTATAAAAAGTCATAGCATGACTTGTTTGCAAATAATTTTAATTACACTAAGTTATCTGATCATGCCAGTTATTTCTACATGTATATCTGATTATTCTCACAATAAATGTGTAGGCCTACGGCAATAATTTCTTGCTAAATATTTTCAAACTAACTAAATTTGGATTTAGGAATCATTGCCTTTGTTTACAATTTGTGTAGATTGATGCATCAGGTCTCGTTTGATTATTGCTTTGATCATTTTGAAAGACCACACCACATCTGTAATTTTCACCATACTATATACAAAAGAAAACTTTGAATACTGCATATGGTAATCAGATTTCTCACTCGGTGCTGTTGTTCAGCCCGAGGCGAAACGTGTAAAATTTAATCACGCCAAACCCTGAAAGAAAAAAAGAAGCCAAAACAAAAAAATCGATCTGGAACAGGGGATCTGGCTCAGGCTGACCATAAAATGTATATCCAAAACGTCTACAGACTTTCCTCTGATACTGTTGATCATTTTAATATCTGTGTCTTTATTTAATATCTTCGGGGCTTCATCAAATTGTTCCACAAAAAGAGTGCGTCAAACTTCGCCATGCTTCCGATTTTCCGATTTTCGATTTTCGGCCATATTGCACTCTGATGACAGGTGTTAGCTGACTTTTCATTGGACCAGTCGGTCAACTTCCGCCAGTTTAAGCCAATCAAAAGGAGCGTAACATTACAACAACTGCACATGCTATACCAAAGCTGCCGATCAGGATGGAAGATATCGAAGATTAAAGTGCACGACTGAAATTCGCTTTTAGAATGCAGCTCAAGTCAGGGACATATCATGGTAAATTGGTTCAAAATCATGAAATACAACCAAATTCCGAAGAAAATATTAAAAGCTCGATTTCAAGCACCTACCTACCTGTGAGAAAAATACGATACTGAATTGTCCGGCCAATCAGATGGGAGATCACTCGAACGTCACAAGGCAATATAGCCAATCGGGAAGCTGATCATGCGTGATCGGTGAATGATCCAGTTGAGGGACCGACTACAATTTTCATTACAGCCCGTACAGCACATACGCGGACAAGCTGTTTATTAACATAAATTACAGTTTCAGTGTTAATATTCGACCCTTAATCATTCTAATATTCTATTCTATTCCTGCCTTCTCAAGGTAGATGTTTACTAACTATTTGTTCTCGTATCATCCACAAGTTCTGTACGGAACAGTGCCATTGCACTAAGGGGTCACCTCAATATTCCCTTCGAAAATTCGATGTTTTTATTCGACCACCGGTATTCCTTTCAATTACCGATCAAGGTTTCATGGAGAAATTTTCCTGCACAACTAGGACCCAAGAGAAACATTCCTACACAAATTGAGAAAGATTCATGCAGTAGATCCCTCGATCCCAAGATTTAGCAATAACATTTTTTCCAAGATGGCCGCCCGGTGGCCATATTGAATTTTCAAATAAGACAAAAAACATATCTAAACTCAAAGGAGGACCTGTGTATCAATGTAAGGGGGACATTTTTACAAACTTTGAGAATGATTCGTTCAATAGTTCCAAAGATTTAATATATAAAAAAAAACATTTTCAAGATGGTCACGTGGTGGCATTTTTGAATTCTCGAATTGGACTAAACAGCAAATATTACAGAAATATCCCCAAGGGGAATCTCTGTACCAAATTTAAGAAGCTCCATGCAGTAGTTCCCAAGAATTTGCAATAGCAATGTTTTAATAGGGAAAATTCAAGATGGCTGCCTCGCGACCATATTGAATTTTTGAATCGGACCAAAGAGGCAAATTGCACAACAGGACCCAATAGGAACATTTATACAAAATTAGAGAAAGATTCATGAAGTAGTTCCCGAGATTTACCAATAAAAATGTTTTTAAGATGGCCGCCTGGCGGCCATATTGAATATTCAAATTGGACTAAAGTACACATGTTGTACAACTAGATCCATGAAGTAGTTATCGAAAAATAATGATGACAAGATTTCACTGGCAAATTAAGATGGCCGCCATGGCAGCCATATTTAAAGTCATATCGACACCGCATGAACAAATTCTGGTGTACTCATTGGGGGGAACATGCATGCCAAGTTTCAGCTTAATCAGCCAAGCGGTTTCAGAGAAGAAGATGTTTACGGACGACGCACGATGGACGACTGACGACGGACGACGGACAATCAGGCCATGACATTAGCCAATCGGGCCTTCGGCCCAGATGAGCTAAAAACTTGATAAATTATATAGGAGCTAGGTGGTAGGAGCCGGGAGGCCATGTCGGACAGCTACAATAAAGAGGTAGTTTGGATACACCGCGTAGGGTAATCTTGAAGCTGAAAATTGTAGAAAAGCGGGTCACTTACAGTGTTGTCTCTGATACTTTTGCTGCTGTTCTTCTTGTTGTTGCAGAGGTTTGCCAAATTTGACAGGTTCAGCGTGCGATATTGTAGGGTAATAGCAATACTATATTTGAGAAACCATAACTCGAAACAAGGATAGGAGTTGGGGTTAATAAATTGTGTTAAGCTACTCTTAAGCTACCGATCTGCAATGGTTATCAGACATGGATAACATCTACCACTTTGCTAGAATTTGGTACCGTTTGCTGAAATTGACGGTCACATGATCCATGAACTATGCTGGTTACAATTTTACTATAGTTGCATGGATTCTTGCTATCTTTTCGTCCTATTTTCCTATACAGTCTTGATCCAAATTTGAACATTGAGAGACCAATGTAGATGTTGTTCTGGAACTTCGGGCGAATACCACGGGTATTCTTCTACTATTCGTGAATATCCCACGGATTTTTTTCTTGCTTTAGCTTTCATCGACAATCTACCTGTACTGGAAATCGAATAGGGTATCATTTCAGGTCTCCTATCGTTAATCTGTGTGATATCATGGAAGCGTCAAGACGTATCAGAAAATATTTTCACCGACAAAAGTGATGTCTATTTTTACTATTTTTACTGTAACTTTCGCGACCAATTTTTGTCATTGGCTTCTTTTCTGTATCCTGTTTCCCCTTCAGTCGTCAGTCGTTGTCGAAAAATGGCTTGATATATCCGGGTCAAAAAGTGTTGTAAACCAGAACTCAAAGTATTGTCTCATTCTGTCAGAAGGGTTGCTTCCACCTACTTGAGGTTCATCCTTAAAACTGTATGGCCAAGCCGCACAGATTTTTGTTCATGGATCTCATGTGAAATTATGCGTAGATTACTGATAAAAATCATAATAAAGTGATTCACTGTTCGACTTTCATTACAGGTAAATTGTCAACAAAAGTGCAATAAATCACGAGCTACGGTTGCTTTTTAGTCGCCAGACGTCGTCAATTTTCCCCACCTCTTGCAAAAAGCCAAAAAGTTAAAAGTTACAGCATTTGGACACACCAACTATTACCACCACACTCAGTCCCTCAAATCGAATGAGCTGTGCACAACGAGCTTCTTGGTATCAGTGAATTAACGGTGTTCTGTCGTTATAATCTAGTCACCGCATTTTTTATTATTACGTCCAGCAATAATCATTCTTATTCATCTAGACCTGGAGTGCTCGGATCGATTTACAAATTTGCTGTTACAATCCCCTCATCCCTCCCCTCTCGCATTATTTTTTTTATAATAGAGTTGATAGTTTCTCCCCACAACCTCTCGTTATAAGAAACTACTCAATTCATGACTATTCCAGTGAAGATATATCCGACAATTATGTTGTTGGTCACTATTTTTCTCTAATTTATATCAATAAATGTCGCGGATAGATCTTCCCGAGAAATCTCGCTCGATTTAGGAGGCAAGGTACCCGAATGTACCAGTATGGCATATAGAGTGATTAGAATCCAGTTTCCCCTCTGAGACACACAGTTGACATGTGTGCTAAACATTTGCATTCTGCGCTGTTAATGGGGAATTTTGATGCCGCTTTCTGCTACAGAAAATTTTCGCTTCCCTTGCCCCTGAAAACGAAAACGTGTTATCAATACTATAACACTGCTACTATAAGAAATTGGTTAAACGACAAAGGAAACTCACCTACCCTGAATGAACCACTTGCGTATGAAAGATACAAAAATAGAAGGTACATTATCCAGTAAGTTACACGTTAGTATGCCTCTCGGGAAACCGTTGTACAGAATCTTACCCGAGTTCGGCCAAATGCGTTTGTCTTATTCGCCGTTGCTGTCAATCCGGTGTATCAGAGAAATCAAAGTAAATACACAGCTTTGTCCGCCAAACTTCCTTATTGGTTATTGAGAATGTGGTTCAAGTAAAGAACAAGCTGAAAGTCATATTCGATCACACGCTCAAGGCCCTGGATATGAGATATTATGCAGTGAAAAGACAACTATCACACTCGGATCATGTTTCTGTTTTTTTCATCCGGTCAGTAAAAAATCTTCGTGATCTATCTTCCGGATGACAGTGTTAATAGTCTTCTTTACAATAATTGTATTGATAGCCTCTCCGTGTTTGTTTGATAGATCAATGTCCGGATAGGATTTCTGAAACATTTGAATTCGAATGGTGCATTTGAAGTTTTCAGGAAGTTTTCAGAGTTGCTCCGTCATTTTATGACGTAAGAGCTTTACTAGTGTTGCATTATGATCGACCTAGAATTTCGTATTGTATAGTACAAAATGCAAACGACAGGCCCACCAGTAGACTGTGGCTGATCACTCAGGTCAATATGTACTATAGCTTATGAATTGAAAAAAAATTAACGACAAATATATCACCGTTGAATATTATATGTCGAGAGATTATCACAATTAGAATGGCGCTGACTGTGTTATACATGTTCGATCGATGATGATGATATATCAGCAAATCTGTAATTGAGAAAAAACTTTGAATATTATGTCTCTGTCCAATCGCACCTTAATCTTTGAACATTTTGATGTCTACAGTGTATATATAAATATATATTGCATCTGGAAATTTATTACATTATAAGTGTCATAGGACTGGTATCTGCTAGTCCCAGAATCGTACCCTCAGTACAAATTATTGTGATTGCAGTTAACAAGGTGGAAAATTAACACCTTTGGTCGTCGTCGGACCTCACAGACTTGTGCATTCTAATATTTTCCCCGTTTGACCCGTTCGTTAATATAACGGTCACATATAGTTCATCACTCTTCTTCAGATACTTGATCTGACTTACATCATTTCTCTTGAATATTTGTATGCAGTGTCGCTCTAGCCAGGTCATTCACATGAAGTATTCACATGAACATCTACAATAAATATATACTTCAAATAAGCCATTTTTGGTTCTTTGGATGCATTAAGCAATTAGAATATTGACCTGCTCAGTACTTCTTGTCCTTACAGATGAAAACTGAACCTGTGACATTAATATGATTAATAATGTAGTATTGAAGAATGGGAATGGCGTTGGGAATATATCTAGACATTCACAGTCTAGCAGGTCTTTTGTTCCAACTGCGGTAAAAGAGACTGTCTTATCTTACATACAGTAGGCACTCTCATACGATTCTTTTTGTGTATCAAGTTGATAAGCTGATTAACAATCAGCAAACCAAGGTATATTAAATCTCTAAAATAATGCCTCCCAGCATTCAGGTTCTGTCAACGACCAGTGATGTTGTAGGAATATATATTTCATATACAGAGCCGCGAGTTATCATCAGTTTGTTATAACCTGAGTTACAGGAATTGTATTTCAGCAACGATGGTAAAATATAAAATATCAATTTACTTGCAGTCCTAATGGCGGTACCTGAAGGAAGTTTCACCCAGAGATGGAATATACATCACAACTTAGATGGTAGTTGTCCTTAAAATTGGTATGCAAGATAAGCTGCTGTCTTTTGACAATTTAGATGTATTTCGCATACGGAAAGGAAACCGAAAATTTTAATCCGCGCGTCGTCGATAGCATGTGTTGTCCGCTTGGGTTTATCAAGTGCCAGATAGCAGTGTGGGGAACGATGTTCAGTTTTTTCTTATTCTTGCTAATAATGATGGTGTCAATACTTGTCAATATATAGTCAAATCTGCCCCAAGAGATCCCCCTTGGAAAACCTCTGCCTCAAGAGACCACCTTTGGGGAAAAACGACATCAAGAGACCACCATCGGGAATAACCTGCCTCAAGAGACCACCATTAGGAAACATAGTTGTCGCACAGGAAAGGTTATTTCTTAATAAAGGAAGTAAAAAAATAAGAAACAACATCAGAGGTAAATTCTTCAGAAGTTTTCCTCGTTTCGTCATACATAACAAGGTTCGTGTATTTATGCTAACAGAACGATATACCAGTTACTACTCCCACTATCGATGATATTACTGACACAAATGGGGGACATGCTCTTGTGCCAGACGATCGAGGCGGTCGCGTTTGAAAGCTTGCTTTAAAAGTCATGTCGTCCAATATGTTCACAAGAACAGTTACAATAAAAGCGTAGCTGGGATACACCGCGTAGGATTATCTTGAAGCTGAAAATTGTGGAAAGAGTATCATTTACAGTGTTGTCTCTGACACTTTTTCTGTTGTTCTTTTGTTGTTGCAGTGGTTTGTCAAATTCAACAGGTTCAACGTGGGTTATTGTTAATAGCTCAAATATATTTGAAGAACCATAACCCTCCTCCAAGTTTGAGTTCGAAACAAGGAGGCCGAGAGGTGTAAGGCGCTTCGCGATGACCGCTAGCCTCACACCGCTGAAACGGCACAGGTTCGAGCCCAGCTGGTCCATGTGTGAAAGTTCATCAGCTACTTGCCGACAGGCGGTGGTTCTTTCCGGGTACTCTGGCTTCCTCCATCAACCAAACTGACTGTCACCATATGAGTGAAACAACCATGAGTGTGACATTAAACATAATCCCCCCCCCCCCACCCTCGAAATAAGGAGAGGGGATATGGTTAATCAATTGTGTTATGCTTAAGCTACCGATCTGCAACGGTTATCAGGCATGGATAATATTTAGAGACATATAACTCTTCTTCAACAATCTGTGCTAGAATTTAATACCGTTGGTACCGATTGATGAAATTTGCGGTCACATGATCCCTGAACTATGCTGGTTACAATTTTACTATGCTTGCATCGATTCTTCCTATCTTTTCGTCCTATTTTGCTATACAGTCTGGAACTCATCCAAATTTGAACATTGAGAGACCGATGTATATGTTGTTCCGGAACTTCGGGTGAAAACCTCGGGTATTCTTTTATTGTTCGTGATTATCCCACGGATTTTTTTTCTGGCTTTAGCTTTCGTCTACTTGTACTGGAAATCGAATAGAGTATCATTTCAGGTCTCCTATCGTTAATCTGTGTGATATCGTGCAAGCGTCAAGGCATGTCAGAAATTTTTTTCACCGACACAAGTGCTGACTATTTTTTCTGTAACTTTCGCGACCAATTTATGTCATTGGCTGCTTTTCTGTAGGCTGTTTCCTCTTCAATTGTCACTCGTTTTTCGGAAAATGGCTTGACACATCCGGGCCAAAAAAGTTTTGTAACCCAGAACTCAAGGTGTTGTCTCATTCTGTCAGAAGCGTGGCTTCTACCTACGTGAGGTTTACCCTTGAAACTGCATGGCCAAGCCACACGGACTTGTGTTCATGGATCTCATACGGAATTATGCATAGATTATCGATAAAAATCAACTAAAGTGATTCACAGATCGACTTTCGTTACAGGTAAATTGTCGACAAAAGTGCAATGAAACACGAGCTATCCACAAAACTATAATTTGAAGAACCATCGCCCTTCGGCAAGTAACTGACAAACTTTCACACATGGACCAGCGCTGAATGTTAGATAGGACGCCTATACTTATCAAGGTAATAAGGTGAACAAATATACCCGAATAGAAGAATGTTTGTGACCATTGGATGCACTACGACAATTGAATATGTATCATTCATCAAAACGCCTCATTCCCCCCGAGATGTTACCGAGATCTCAGCGGCCAGTAAGTGTAAGAAGATTGTCTGTAAATTAATACTGTGCTTTACTGTGTTCGTGGATTACACTGTGCTGACTTTTCCTCAAGTTTTTCTTCCTCAGGTAATACAAAAAATTGACTTGTGTAGAGAGCATATCACACATAAATATATTAATTGCATGCATCTGTTTTATATTTTTATATATGTTTTAGTTGCAGGCATACAATGTGCAGATACATTTTTTCTGAAAGAGTTCAGCGCATCTAAGAACAGGCTCGACCAAGTCAGTCCGGGGAAACTCAGAGCTAGTGGAGACTTTATTCGGTTTCTCGACGATACGATGAATAGGAGACACCTTACGGTATATCTAATGGCAATATTTACATCAGTCGAATCTCTTGCTAGAACATGAACTTGGTGTCATCATGATACCAGATCAGGATAATTCACCCCTACTGTTCGCAGTAATGAAAAACTATGATTTCAATGTTCCATTACAAAATGGTGCCGAAGTGAATATTCTATATCGATATTACACACTAATCAAGGCTATAATAGAGAATAAAAAAAATACTGAAGTGGCATATACTAAATTTCGCACTGCCTATCATGATTTCAACGTAGTTTTAGCTTACTGTGCTGTGCTGATAATATGCTTTACTGTGTTCATGGATTACATTGTGCTGATCTCCTCATCATTTTAGAGCTACCTCGTTTTTTATTTAACATCATATTGATTCAATATAACTGGTTATTTAGTAAAGCCAGTTGCGCACATTGCAACATCGATGGTTGGTCATCACAGGAACAGTTCACGGTTGTAATAGCTCAGTCGGTACAGCATCGGCGCGATAAGCCGGGGTCATAGGTTCGAATCTCGATGACGACCAATTTATTCTTTCTCTCTCAAAAATCATTTCATTAGTAAGGACCTGGCACAGTAGTGAGATTTTGGCACCCAAGAGGTGCGGTTTGGAATGCAAAAATGAAATATCACGTACGAAAGAAACTGTTCTGTTATATTATCTTGTCTTATGCTTATGATTTGTGCAAAATCGTCTATTTTGAGGTGAAAATATGTAAACATATGAAGCCAACCGAGAATCAAGATAAACTCAACCCCGAAATATTGACCGTGTCAATAGTTTGTTGTTGCCCAAACACGGTATTGCCCAAACATTTTGGATCCTTTTGACTCTGGTATTTTGGGTACGTTTAGTCTATACCCAATACTTCTGATATATCTCATTAAACCACGCCAGGTCCTTTGCTAAACATAATAACAAGAAAGCAAAGTAGACATTGTAAAAGAACGAAACCGAATTATATGAACTCACATTTTCATATCGCTGGCATTTAATAGTCCCCGATGACGTTCAATATGTTCACATGAACAGCTGCAATAAAAGTATTGCTGAGATACAAATCATCACAGGGATCACTTTTGGTTCTTGTGATGTATTCAGAAATATGGAATTAGTATAATTGTCTGTGGGGTCATATGACTTCTTGTCAGTACGCCGGCATCGTTTTCCAACATCCTTTTAATATTGCGTTTAATTGCAATTCTGCCGACCGGACATAATGATGTCCTATAGACAAATCCGTATGACTGACCAGTAAATTATTATCCAAATGAATTTCCAATATCCAAATGTGATCGTTCTGATGGGCATCGTGAAGATATCTTGATACATGACGCGGCAAGCTACGAAACATAAGGTTAAAAATCTTTCACGCTGCCATCGCCCTTAGCCATCGGTGGGAAATTTCATTGAAGGCATAACCATAGAATTACAGCTTTGAGTATTTTTTTGCCTTGAACAAAATGATTCATCACGAGCTTATTTATACAAGGTTGAGTCCAATATTGATTTTAATTGTACTCGTCCATGTGTTGAAAATTCGTATTGGACGAGACGCCGAATTTATTATACATGAAATGTCAAAAGTTAAACATGCAATGACGCTTGGCACCATATGGACGAATCAGAGTTAAGATAGTCTAAAACGTGTTCCTCAAACTGTCGAATACAGCTGTTGCCGTCCATTACTGGATAGAAACCACTAAACAATCGCTTTAATTAATATGTAATTATTTGCTAAGCACATTTTGAGAAAAATATATATACCCTCATATTCGCCGCTACAAACTATATTCCCTCATATTAGTCGCTATAAATGACCCACATTAGAACATCTTTTTATTCGGGTAAAAGAAGACTATGTTATTTGAGAGAAATCGGTTTGTTGTATAAGTTTTAATGTATGTACATGTTTTTGGTGTGTTGTGTTAATTGCCTCTGGATTGCTGGGTTGTTGACTTGTTTTTGTTGGAATGCTGGGACTTTTGTTTGATCGTCGCTATATAGCAGAAATACTGCTGAACGCGACGTTAAACTTTAATTCTCTCTCTCTCTCTCTCTCTCTCTCTTTCTCTCTCTCCACCACACTATGTAGCCAGGCCTTTCTGCTCAAACTTCAGAAAAAAATCAGCATACATTTCCCACAATTTCTTCAATATAAAACCGCCAGAATGCATCCCTCTGCACCTAAAATTCTGACACAAGAATACGGTGGATTCATAACCCATTTTTGCCCATTTTGGAAGTACTATCTCTGGAACGAAAACACGTTGACAGCTGAAACTTCGCGACTGTATAGCTTGTCAACGCTGGTCCTTTATCAGCTTATTTGCGTAACCTTCCTAGCGGAACATCATGAGTAAATTCAAAATGGCGGTCTATAGGTTGTGATACAAAACGTTACGTTTTGTCATTTTTCTTCACAATTGCTGCCTTTTACTCCTAGAAGCGTCCAAAATTATTTTACTTTACACAGGATAATCATTTCCAAATTTTTGCCTATTTTGAGGAAAAAATTGCATAAATAATTTTTTTGTGAAAAATCTGACTTTAAAATCGAACTGAAAGTGAATTTTAAAATATGACGTCACTGTGACGTCATCAAGACGGTCATCTTAAATTGTTTTGAAAATTCTGTTACGGCTTGACCCGATATATATTGTGGAAAGTTTCAGCCCCCTACCCCAAGTTATTCTGTGGGAATTGATGTGCTAATCATGTTAAACTGTACGAGCCAGAAACTGTTTATGTATGGCTCAGAAAAAACTGCGTTTTTATCTCTGGAATATGTATGTATTTTCATATAATATTGAAAATTTATTTGACTATGGTGTAGTTAATAAGAAACATATACCCAAGTGTATAACATTTTTATTAAGGCCGATTTTTCTAGTTCGATTAGAGCATTGAATGAAAAATGACCACTTTCGCCACCATAGGCCACTGACTGCTATGTCGGAAAAACGCAAATTTGAGCTGTGCATCCACCCCTACATTATACAGTAACGCACTGCGCATACATCTGGTATGGATGTCCCCTTCTAAGAAAAAATGCCATCGGGACTTTTTTAAAGCACATTCTCGCGGTTTGGCCTGCCGACTATCATAGATGGTCGGGCATGGACACCAAATGCTACTTCGATGACATTGTTTGCTACAAATGGATACCCATGCTAAATTAGATCATTGTGTGGTAGGGTTCAAGGTGGGAGGGAAAACCACCCGAATTATGGGCATTAAAGGTCATTATGGGTCACTTTTATAGTCGAGTAAGGTCAAAAATTGGTACATTGCAGGATCACTTTACTTTTGTATGCAGTACGGTTCAAGGCAGGGGTGAATACCGGGGAAAAATTGTAATACGAGGTCATTCTGAGGTTATATCGAAGTCGAGTAAGATCCAAAGATGACCACAAGATGCATGGGCCTTATTGAGCTTTAAAAGATATTTTAATGGCATTCTTTGTAAAGGAAATACGTATCCAAGCTGAAGTACTTCTATGTGGTGAAATTTAAGAAAAGGGAGATACCAAGGGATAGCATCATTTTTACTTAACATTGATGGCCGCACTGGGTAAAAATGGACCCTTAATCTACTTTTTGAGGTTTCGTTTGAGTATCCTTGATTGATGACTATTAGTTTCATTTAAGATACGATTCATGACTGGGGTGAATGCAGTGCTGATAATGACCTTGACCTTTTGTGTTATTTTGTCAAAGGAGTTCCTTTGAGCTGAACTTGCAAATTTATGATTTTGTACAACGTTGACCGCGATGCTTTTTACATTTATAGGTTTCGGATGATTTTAGGTGATGCGAGTTTATCGTGTTTGCGAACAAGAATTCCAATTAAGATTGACACCATGCGAGTGGGGCTATTGGCATATCGATGTTATTTTGGACTTTTGTAGACCTATAATATTGAAAGAAATATATTTTGCAGTTTTTACACGTTTGCATATTTCGGATTGAAACCCATAATTCTAAATAACCGGAGAAAGATATGATAGAATTTGATAGCGAAATGTTTGAGGTAATTTTCGGAGTTTATTTCTGAAGCAGCACGATATCTATTTTAGCACGAATACCTAATGGAAACATGTGATTGAATATAACTAATAATCTCCCCCTCCCCATTGCATTTTACTCTAGTGTGACTCGTTCCTTAAAAAGAGCCTCATCAGGCGCATCATTCGAACCCAAACTGAGCTAAATATCATAGTAAACGTGTTATATATACCTTCATTAACCAACATTGCATACAATTAATTCAGCTTCGATACCCATATATAACAACTAGTACGATGAATAGTAGTTATAACAGATTTTTACCAATTTTGACCTCATTTCACTCCAAAAGTGGTCAGAAAATGACATTGAATGCCCCGAATGAGGGTGGTATTCCACCTATCTTGATCCGTACCATACACAAAAAACTAATTTATCATGGGTACCCATTTAAGCGGCTATTATGTCCCAACATGGACACTAAATACATCAACATAACTCGATACATGTTGGAAATACCGGTGTATTCCTCAATAAATCGAGTTCCCAGAAGTCGGTGCATCATTATGAACTTGTTATATCACCTAATATGACAGCTGCCATAGCTATTTTGCTTAAAACTACTAATGCCTTCATATTTTGCTTAAAACTACTAATACCTTCATATCGATGGGTGAATTATTTTGGATAATAAATTGATATATAATTGGAGCAACCCTACTCACATGAATTAGGTGGTTTTTAATAACTCTGCAGTGACCCACATTTGTGAGTGTCCACTCAATCTGACAAGGTGTATCTAGGTAGGTACTATTAATAAAATAGGATTTTCTGCTTCTATTTATGAATCAAAACAAAAAGTAAAGCCATTTGTGGTCTTGGCATATTGACTAATACAGCGTTGTTCATTTTGATCACGAGTATAAGAACCCATGAATATAAAGTTTTGATATACCATTCATAGACTCTTATAATATAACTGTTATTTGGCATGTGGTAGTAGGCGGTTTCCCTATACTCTTGTGTAGAAAATCCATTCAGTAATGTAGGCCACAAGTTTTTATTGTAGTACTGTTCGGGTCATTTAAAAGTGGTACAGTCAATACTCATTCAAAGCGTTAAACTCAATGATTGTGTAAATAATGAAAATAAAGATGTCTAAAATGTACATTTTGATTGTATACTTTGTGACAAAAATACGGTTTTTAAGTTAACATAGTTTATGGAGGACTAATTGATATGATATAATATCGATCCACTTTTCACGCGATACGTTCATACAAGATTCGTCGATTCTATGCTATTCCCATCGTTGCGAATTATAGAGCATTTTTACGTTATACGATAACCTACCAAATAAGTAGGGCATTCTTCTTCGATAACCATATATCCTATAAAATTCGGTATTTCCAAGGCACTTAAATAAATGTTCTCTATCAGCCACATCCGGGTCGCCTATTGATATAGATTGTCATGATTTGTATTGTACTATGGCATACAGTGTTATATTTTTATGCTTGGAGTTAACCAGACTGGGAATAATTTACTTTGAATAAACATAGATAATAACTCTAGAATTAACGCATGAATGTTCTCTGTTCTATTAATAAACGACTCGATGTCCTGAATATTTTCGTGTAGTCCGTCCACCTTTTCGGGAAAAATGACGGGTTCTAGGAAAGTACAGTAGAGCTCCATCCACATACAGAGGAACAAAGTAAGTCGTTCAATATAAATATATCAGCTGGTAATCTGAACTTCAAAGAATCGATACATGTTAAATACTCAACCCATTAAAGCCTATGTTTTTCCATCGAAGCTTCACAAAACTCGTCGTTGCGCAGTCTGACTAATATCCGCTGTTTAGAGACCAGATAAACGAACGAATGCCGGGTTCTAGAGGAGTAGAGTTCCATCCAAATACAGGCGAAAAGCCAAAGTCAGTCTTTCATCAGTTGGTGATCTGAACTTCAAAGAATCGATACATGCTAAATACCATTAATCCTATCTTTACCATCGAAGCTTCATAAAACTCGGTGTTGCGCAGTCTGTCTAACATTTGCTTTTTCGAGGCCGGATAAACGAACGTTCATGAATCCTCCGGCTTCCAAACTTCAAGACGAAAGAAAATTGTGGAAATTGTATCGAGCTTCAACGTATGTAATTACATGGTAAGATTATAAATACTGGGCGACTTTGGGTGCATTTGTACTCTCTTTGGCTAATTACGCTATTTATATATGGTAGTAATGATACAAATAGTTGATGAATCAACAAAAAATGGACTGCTGCATGTCTACTTCATTTGATCACCTGATAATACTGCCAGGCCTTTCCGGATGGATTCAGGGCCGATATGTTTTATTTGATTTAGAAGAAACAACACATACTGGTGCCTTGAAACTTCTGGATTTGAGTGCAATAGGCCCATTATTTTCTAAAGAGTGAAGAATTTAACATATATCGATTCTGTGAAGTTTGGCGCATCAACCTACACCAAAGTAATGGTCAAAGACTTACCTTGAGTAGAAATGTATTCTACTCAAGGTATTTCTGAAGCAGCACGATATCTATTTTAGCACGAATACCTAATGGAAACATGTGATTGAATATAACTAATAATCTCCCCCTCCCCATTGCATTTTACTCTAGTGTGACTCGTTCCTTAAAAAGAGCCTCATCAGGCGCATCATTCGAACCCAAACTGAGCTAAATATCATAGTAAACGTGTTATATATACCTTCATTAACCAACATTGCATACAATTAATTCAGCTTCGATACCCATATATAACAACTAGTACGATGAATAGTAGTTATAACAGATTTTTACCAATTTTGACCTCATTTCACTCCAAAAGTGGTCAGAAAATGACATTGAATGCCCCGAATGAGGGTGGTATTCCACCTATCTTGATCCGTACCATACACAAAAAACTAATTTATCATGGGTACCCATTTAAGCGGCTATTATGTCCCAACATGGACACTAAATACATCAACATAACTCGATACATGTTGGAAATACCGGTGTATTCCTCAATAAATCGAGTTCCCAGAAGTCGGTGCATCATTATGAACTTGTTATATCACCTAATATGACAGCTGCCATAGCTATTTTGCTTAAAACTACTAATGCCTTCATATTTTGCTTAAAACTACTAATACCTTCATATCGATGGGTGAATTATTTTGGATAATAAATTGATATATAATTGGAGCAACCCTACTCACATGAATTAGGTGGTTTTTAATAACTCTGCAGTGACCCACATTTGTGAGTGTCCACTCAATCTGACAAGGTGTATCTAGGTAGGTACTATTAATAAAATAGGATTTTCTGCTTCTATTTATGAATCAAAACAAAAAGTAAAGCCATTTGTGGTCTTGGCATATTGACTAATACAGCGTTGTTCATTTTGATCACGAGTATAAGAACCCATGAATATAAAGTTTTGATATACCATTCATAGACTCTTATAATATAACTGTTATTTGGCATGTGGTAGTAGGCGGTTTCCCTATACTCTTGTGTAGAAAATCCATTCAGTAATGTAGGCCACAAGTTTTTATTGTAGTACTGTTCGGGTCATTTAAAAGTGGTACAGTCAATACTCATTCAAAGCGTTAAACTCAATGATTGTGTAAATAATGAAAATAAAGATGTCTAAAATGTACATTTTGATTGTATACTTTGTGACAAAAATACGGTTTTTAAGTTAACATAGTTTATGGAGGACTAATTGATATGATATAATATCGATCCACTTTTCACGCGATACGTTCATACAAGATTCGTCGATTCTATGCTATTCCCATCGTTGCGAATTATAGAGCATTTTTACGTTATACGATAACCTACCAAATAAGTAGGGCATTCTTCTTCGATAACCATATATCCTATAATAATCCTATATCCTCTTTGGCTAATTACGCTATTTATATATGGTAGTAATGATACAAATAGTTGATGAATCAACAAAAAATGGACTGCTGCATGTCTACTTCATTTGATCACCTGATAATACTGCCAGGCCTTTCCGGATGGATTCAGGGCCGATATGTTTTATTTGATTTAGAAGAAACAACACATACTGGTGCCTTGAAACTTCTGGATTTGAGTGCAATAGGCCCATTATTTTCTAAAGAGTGAAGAATTTAACATATATCGATTCTGTGAAGTTTGGCGCATCAACCTACACCAAAGTAATGGTCAAAGACTTACCTTGAGTAGAAATGTATTCTACTTCGCTAAAAATCCGACATTTTTTCCCAAAAAAGATGGATGGGCTACATAAAAACATTCAGGACATCGACGAAATTCCGGAAATATCGAGGAATGATTGTGTCGTGTGTAAAATGTTATCGTGGTCGGGTCTACGGCCGGGGATAATTATAACCACCGACATCTCATACGAATCCAGTGTTCTAACAACTAAATGGGGAAATCCCGCTAGCTATAAGCTATAAGAGAGGCATTGGAGAACCCACAGGGGCTCGTAACCATTGTAATTGGTTAACTGAGTTGATTACAATTGGGGAGGGGGGGAGCGAGGTAGGGAATAAATGGGAGGGGTAAATAATAAATAATAAGGGAGGACAATGAAGTCGGAGCCGTCACTTCACCACACTCACAAACCTTTTGATGTATATCCACTTGTCTTCGAAAATCGAATAAACTTCTCTTTTAGCAGATCGAGAAATTGTTGAAACGCATATATCTTACTTTACCTTCTCCCGATCTGGTCTCTTTATGCAAAAAAAAGTACATTTACCCGCCCAATTTTAACCAATAATTCCACTCGCCACAGTGCTCGAGAATGAGCGAGACTTCCTCGCCAGGGTTCGTCACGAGCTAACTATCAGCTGGTATCAGTTGACTTGAGATCAGAATGGTGGAAGAGCAAGCAAGCTGAGACTGCCTGTCTCGCAGGACACAATGTTATTATCCAGGGGCAGGCAGGTACTGGAAAAACGTTTTTAATAAGAAAAGTGGCAAATCTTTTAAAACAACAGGGAAAGAATGTTGCACTTACAGCCACCACGGGCATAGCGGCTGACGGCTCGCGACAAACTCGGGCCTGGCGAGGAAGTCTCGCTCGTTCTCGAGCACTGTGGCGAGAGGAATTATCGAGGTTTTGGTCAGTCTGGAAATATCGGTTAAAATTCGGCGGGTAAATGACTTTTTTGCACAAAGGGGCCAGATCGGTAGAACATAAAGTATGATATATGCGTTTTAACCATTTTTCGATCTGTTAAAAGAAAAGTTTATTCATTTTCGAAGACAAGGGGATATAAAACCAGAGTTTTTTTAGCGTGGTGAGGCGACGGCTCCTACTTGATTGTCCTCCCGTTCTCAATTATTCCCTACCTCGACCCCCCCACACCCTGTAATCAACCAATTAACCAATTACAACGGCAACGGAAAAATATTAGTGCGGACAATACTTTGAAGAAGCAGGTACGGATTCTAAAATCAGAAAACGAGTACCGTTGGCAAAGAAAAACGCCCTCCTCCACAACCCAGGCTCAAACATTGAAAAACGTTGGAGCCTGGAAACGTTGACAAAAATGCCACAAAACTAAGTGACCCCATAGACTCTAGTACATGTAATAGTACTATTCAAGGCAAATGAGCTCGTTATGACGAAGCTCACAGAACAGATAGTGAAACTGGAAGGTAGAGTTTATGATTTAGAAACAGAAAATGACATGTTAAAAAGAGACATGGCTGAACTGAGCAAAATCAAAGAAGAAGAGTGAGTGAGTGAGTGAATAGGGTTTAACGTCGCTTTCAACATTTTTTCAGTTATATCACGACGGGGAAGGGAAGGGAGGGGAGGGGCAGGGGCAGGGGTACCTACTTGCAACAGAGCAGATCTAATGCTGCCATTTTATAGTGCTGTCCCACTGAAATATCATGCCGTAGGCAGACATGACACCCCACTCAGTCACATTATACTGACACCGAGCGAACCAGTCCTTGTTCTATCCTCTCAATGCTGAGCGTAAGCGAGGGAGCAACAAGTTCCATTTTTCAAGTCTTAGGTATAACCCGGCCTGGGATCGAACCCAGTACCTACCGCTTACGAGGCCGACGCTCTAACCATTAGTCCACCGCAGTGCGGTTCAAAGAAGAAGAACGTGAAGAAATCAGAAAACTGCAGAATGAACTAAATGCGGTGAAAATGAAATGTAATGACCAAGAACAATACTCCCGAAAGGAAGCAATTCGAATTTATGGCATTGATGGAGACAACAAAACCGAACCAGCTGAGGACTGCACCAGAAAAGTACTGGCATTTCTGAATGAGAAGTTGAACATGAATGTTCAGCCCAACGATATAGACATTGCTCACCGCCAAGGCTTTTATCATCCATCCAGGAAGCGAGGGGTGATGGTAAAATTTATGACCGTCAAACGCAAAGACCAGTCTATAAAACACCGACGGGCCCTAAAAAAAAGGCAAATCAATAGATTTAACCGACCCAAACCAACTACCATAGAAAGAAACCTCCTCCTCTCACCGCCTAGTAGAATCTAGATGGTCCCATAATGGAAATATCTTTGTCAGAACAAGTGATGGGGATATCAAACTTGTTCGATCAATGTCAAATCCATCACAGCAACTTGAGATGCGACCGACTGGAGAGAGCTGTACGTAGGATGTTCACTCAGCCAAGAGAAGAGAGGGACAGCTTTAACTTGCAGATGTCGACATCTCGTGAGTGAATGTAAGAGCAGAAAAAAACAGTTTATGAAATAAAAACTACATATTTTGACACGAGTGATTCAAAAACTTTTAAGACTGGATCCGGTATAACGTATGACAATAACCCACTACATACAGGTTTCTGATATGTAAATGTTGAAAACGACGTTAAATCCTACTCACTCACTCACTCACTCTGATATGTAACCTAATCCATTATGACGATTTTAAGTGTTAGTCCTTTACTTTTGTAGCCTGTCTGTGACTGTGACTATGTTTCCCCAGTTGTAACGGTATTCGATTACGCAGGTTTCTCATCTGTAACTATAATCGATTATCACGACTAAGGTCTTCTATCTGTAAGCATAATCGATTATTCAGGCTTTTCATCTATAACCATAATCGATTACTACGAGTAAGGTCCTCTGTCCGTGACTGTACTCGATTACAAAATATTACCAAGTTTAGTCATCTGTAACTATATTAGACTATTTAGTTTCCCCATCTGCAACTACACTCTTAAAATCAAAGTGTTGAAACTGGTTCTTAAAGGGTTATATTTAACACTGACTAAGGATATCCACAGTGACTGCTCTTGGAGTGTATTTGATCTCTTACTAAAGTGTTGGTTACACCTTATAAAGTGTTATTTTACTGCATCTTTGCAAGTGTACAAATCGCAGTAATAACACTTCCCAATTGTCCATGCAACTCTTGCTAAAGTGTGGATATCCTTACCCTTTATGGGTGTTAAAATGGTGATTTCAACCCTTTCCAAGGGTGTCCACACTGACAGATCTTAAAGTGTTCATTCAACATTTGATTCAGTATTAAGAATATGAACACTTAATTCAGTGTTGAATGAACACTTTAAGAGCAGTCACTGTGGACACACTTGGAAAGTGTTCAATCAGCACTTAATTAAGTGTTCATATTCTTAACACTTACTTAAGTGTCAAGACGAAAACTTTCTGTAAGTGTTGAATAAAAACTCTTACAAGGTATCAGTTGACATCTACAGAATCTGTTGCTGCAGTGAGAACACTAGAGATATAGCAACACTTTCAACAAGTTTTCGGTGGGAGAATCCAGCTGGAAGAGAACGTGAACTTTTCAGAGAGTTCATAAGTCAAATAATCGGGCTAATTAACCAAGTTATATTATATTTAATGCTCTCTGCTTGTGGCTTTGCTACACTGTTTTGAATAAAAATGATGTGATGACCACATTTCCTGTAAGACGATCTTAAATAACCTCAGGAATAAACCGACTCGCATGTCAATAAAATCATATGTATTACAGAATTACACTCTTCAATAAACCAAGTAGAGCAAATCAGTGTGTAAGATTTGTAAACAATCTGGGAACACGTAAATTTACCTTTCACTCTCTGGCAAGAAAATAAAAGAGATGATATACTTCTTGACAAAGTTTGGCTTACAGCTTATCAATTTAGTGCAATATTGAATCTTAGCATAATCATCATAATGAAGATAAAATCGGGTGACAAAAGTAACCTCATATGACCCCAGAGTTTGTAACACTCTATAAATATTTTTAGCCTCAAAGTACCTAGAAATATTCCAATACAACCACACTCATCATATGAACAAGTGGCAGAACCACGATTTACATGCAGCAGATATCATCTATCGTCATGATCATATGTTATTGATGTGACTTAATAATCCATGATTAAATCTGTCATGTGGGTGATGCTATTGAAACTGAATTGATCAATAATTGTAATGAAGTAGGACTGTAGTTGACTTAACTTTGTGAGTTCAATGTTTGTCTTTCTACCACACATCTACTAAATAAGATGCCAAGATCATGAATGTGATCCCAGTAGCATGGAGATTGAGGAATTCAACATTACTCAGGATTCCTAACTGATCACGAGAAAGATAAAAAAAATAGCATGATCATGCACAACTTTGCATGTCAATCAACGAGGTATATTCTTTTTACTGACGTGACCTAGTAAATTAACTGAATCCGCCATGTTGGTTGTTTACTTATTCAACGTTATTGAAAGTTGCATTAATGAATAATTTACAATGTTTGGTGCCAACTGTAGTGGACTTAAATTAGCGAGTCACATGTTTCCTTCCTTCCACTCATCTGCCAAACAAGACGCCAAGATCATGGAAGTCACTCAGTCTGTCGCATCCCAGTAGCATCGAGATCGAGGAAGAAAAACGTTACTCAGGGTTCTTAATTATTCATGAAAAAAGATGAAATGGCATGATCAAGCACAAGTTTGCATGTTAATCAGCAAGGGTTCTTTTTGTACTGATATGACCTAATAAATCAACTGAATCCGCCATATTGGTTGCTTAAATATTCAACATTATTGAAGTTGTATTAATGAATGATTTTATTATGAGGTAGGCCTGTTTGGTGCCAGCTGTTCCAGTCTGTCTCATCACAGTAGCATCGCGATCGAGGAATTCAACATTATTCAGAGTTTCAAATTGATCATGAAAAAGAAGAAATCGCATGATCATCTACAACTCGACATGTCGATTAGCGAGGTCTAATTTTCATCTTATGCCAAACTTCAGGAGAATTCTTCGCTACAGATACAGTCTTACATGTAGATATATTTGAAACTGATAGGCAGGTTTGGATCAATTTCCTCATTGACATTTGCAAAATTCCATGTGTATGGAAATCATGCATCCCACTTGGCAGTATTCAGGGAGAAATGTTGAGCTTTTGTAGAAATAAAAGAAGAAAAATGGCAAATTATATCACAAGATCACCTACAAAGATTGTCACCTTATAGTTATCGGAGGTGGATATGATATTGCTGAAAGTTTTAAGGTAATACCCTCGGAGGGAATCAGACAACAAATTTGGAAAGTCGCCCTCAGATATGTCAAAAATAATTCAGGAAAAAAAACCCTATTATGGCAATGTCAATTCATGATTTTAAACCGTTGTATACATTTTCAAATCCTGTTCTGATTGATATCTCACGAGTCCACGGCTCAGTATGGCTCGATCAACACGGCGTTCATAATATTATTTATAGCCGAGCTTAATGGAAAGCTGTTTCACAGGAAGCCAAGTCAACGTTAAAAAGTTAGTGGTCAAGTCAATATGCAATGATATATTTTCAGCTCATTGACAATAGCTGCAAGAGTCAGCTCACCTTCAGTGTGGTTTTCATTGACACATGCCCTCAGCAAAACCAAATTAACTCTTTGTCATACTGTAAAGTGAATATATAATGAGCTTTGAATAGCTTATCCACTTCCGAAGTTAATCTTCTGGAATATTCTCTGTCCCATGGACACGAATAACTAATTTCTTCTTTCCAGACTACATGACTGTGCTATTTGGCCTCACCCAATCTGTTCAACAAATAGAGCTTCACTCAGTGCCTCCACCCTAGTTTTAACCTGACAAAAACAATGGGTCTGCTTACTAAATGTACCAGTAGTAACTTCAGTATAACAGAGGACATAAAGATGGAAAGCTAAGGAAATTCAGACAACACATATACAATCAGGTAATTCAGCTGTCAACATAACACACAAAGAAGGGGTGTAATCAATATCAGTTGAAAAAAGTGCAATAAGATTGATCTGTTTAGAAGTCCACTGCATCATGGGTATTCTGTTCACATGTCTGATAAAATAAAACTCATGAAACATTGAAATTCCTGTAAGGTCTATTGTGGACAGTGAACAGAAACAAGTCTAAGAAAGAAATTGACAGGACGGGTTCTGGACATAATCTGTGTGCGCATGACATCTGACCAACAGACAAAAAAATGACAAAATATCAAGTTCTTGACAACTAAAGACAACTAAATGTGAGGTATAAAAGTTATGAGCAACAGCAAAACTCAAGAGCCAATTATATTGAACTGAGTTGTTAATCTTTACATTTACACCTTAATTCTGAACACTGACCAGTTGAGATCTGACAGAACAAAATAACAAAATATGTAGACTTAAAAGGGAGACATAAAAACTTTCTCCACTTACTCCGAAGTCCATGGGGTAGTTCAGCAGACTCGAGGACGGACATTGCTGGCCACATTTGTTAAACATATATAGGATTATACCAGAACGCACACAGTCTTCTCATCTGCAGTGCAAAATTGGAGAAATAAATATCTGTGTCCAATGTTTCATTAAACATTTGGGGTAGAGAGGATATATATCATACTATTTGTGTACATACAACTTGAGAATAGCCCTGTCGACTCCTAATCAAGCTATTTATTTTACCAATTGTTTTACGTCTCCAGAATGAATGAAAGATAGACAGATAGCTTACCTAGAAGTAGTATCTCAGTATTGATGTTCAAAACGTTGGGATTCAACAAAGCAAATTATTTATCAGTAATGTCTCCTAACACATGCGGGGATGGGGATCAAATGTGATTTACACTAATCGCAGCAATTTCTAGAGGGTCTAATTAGTTCTTGTTAATATTACAACACATATAAGGGAAGTGGGAAGAGGTGCCGACATACTGACAGAGCCACATGACTTCACAGTATAGTCTTTCGGTTAACCTATTCTAAAGCACATACCAAGAATCTAACGATTCTTGATATGTGTTGTATCTCAGGTACGCTTTTATTGTACATGTTCATGTGGCAACTTGGATGATACGACCACACGGCTCCCAGCACCGGCATAAGCGGTATTAGATACAAATCTAGAGAGCTATGATGGAAATGCTCTGACAACTCGTATATCGGTAATTGGTGCGCTGTTTCGCTGTGACAACTCGTACACTGGAGATTGGTGAGCTGTTTCGTCGTCAGATGAAAATGACGGCATTTAACACAAAAGACTAGTCTGTAAGGCCCGATGTCGACCCAGCATCAACTTCCCACAAATGCCAACATATATCAAAGATCAAAGGGTCTGTACAGGGGGCGGGCCTCGGGGACGAAACGTCCACCAGCAGAATCTCGCCATATACAGGTAAAAATTACAACACATATAAGGGAAGTGGGAAGAGGTGCCGACATACTGACAGAGTCACATGACTTCACAGTATAGTCTTCCAGTTAACCTATTCTAAAGCACAACCAAGAATCTAACGATTCGTGATATGTGTTGTATCTCAGGTACGCTTTTATTGTACCTGTTCATGTGGCAACTTGGATGATATGACCACACGGCCCCTAGCACCGGCATAAGCGGTATTAGATACAAATCTAGAGAGCTATGATGGAAATGCTCTGACAACTCGTATATTGGTAATTGGTGAGCTGTTTCGCTGTGACAACTCGTACACTGGAGATTGGTGAGCTGTATCGCCGTCAGATGAAAATGACGGCATTTAACACAAAAGACTAGTCTGTAAGGCCCGATGTCGACCCAGCATCAACTTCCCACAAATGCCAACATATATCAAAGACCAAAGGATCTGTACAGGGGGCGGGCCTCGGGGACGAAACGTCCACCAGCAGAATCTCGCCATATACAGGTAAAAATTACAACACATATAAGGGAAGTGGGAAGAGGTGCCGACATACTGACAGAGCCACAAGACTTCACAGTATAGTCTTCCAGTTAACCTATTCTAAAGCACAAACCAAGAATCTAACGATTCTTGATATGTGTTGTATCTCAGGTACGCTTTTATTGTACCTGTTCATGTGGCAACTTGGATGATATGACCACACGGCCCCTAGCACCGGCATAAGCGGTATTAGATACAAATCTAGAGAGCTAGGATGGAAATGCTCTGACAACTCGTATATTGGTATTTGGTGAGCTGTTTCGCTGTGACAACTCGTACACTGGAGATTGGTGTCTGCATATCCCTTTCTGCAGCGACGATTCCCCCCGCCCCTCCCCCGACTTATCTACCACCCAGCACAGTTTATGAGTTTTGAGTTATAGCGATGACCAATTCTGATAAATATATATAATAAACTGAATTACTTCCATCAACTCATACTTTTGGCTCATACTCCACACCAAGTTCAACAGTTTGTGGTTCCTGCACACGGGATATTTTGAGAGCTTTGTCATTTGAAGTGTTCCGGCAACAAAATTAACCTCACATTTGGAAATAATGCTCCTAGATCATAGGCCTATTGCAGTTCTCTTTTTTTCTCTGGACAACAACTGCAAAATCTAAGGAAATAAATAACAAAACAGTCGATGTTTAATGATCAGTCATTTCTTCGTACAAATTATCAATAAAACTTTATTCAAAGTCTGAACCACTTTCTTCATATTCCACCTTGAACAAGCATCAGCCCACTGGAAGCGAACCTGAGACTAGAAGCAAATTGACACAGTACCACTTTTGCCAGGTTGTTCAGTGTTTTATCGTGAGATTAATTGTTTCAGACAAGTGATAGGGCATCATCAGTGGGGGTGGTGGAAAGAAGTTCACACCACACCACCGGGGCACATAGATATTTATTTCCGTTCATGTTTAGCCTATTTACTAAGAAATTTACCGGCAAACATGACGCTTAGGGACAATACAAAATTTATGGATGGGGCAGGATCGGAGCAACAAGGAAAATCAACTAAAACAATCTTTGGTCGCCCTGATCTTTAAACCAGAAAAAAACGTTGGGTCCTATCTGGAACTTAGGTAAAAAAAGTTTTAGTCCTGTCTATGCTGTGATCTACATGTACACCTGTACATAGAAGTTTACTGCAATTGTCAGCCATCACTGTATGATTATGAAACTTGCATGGGTATACATGTTTCATTTGATTAGAGGAAATACCTGAGCTATTTATAAGATAAACTACAAATTTTTTGACCAAATTGGCAAATGATACGGATTTTAGTTGAGCAAAAGTGTACATGTATACCTGTACATAGAAATTTTGCTGCAGTTGTCAGCTGTCAGTGGATGATTACTATACTTTATACACATGTTTCTTATGATTACACTGTTAGCAGGATATGATCGAACCGACCATAAAAAATATGGTTGCTCGCGACCATAAAAGTTATAGTATAGACATGACGTACCATATGTTTTATGGTCACTATCTGACAATACAACTTATGGTCGGAGTAACCATAAAAGATCTGGTCACCAGGCGACCAGATATTTTATGGTCGCTCCGACAGTGAATTATATGGTCAAGTTGACCATACAATATATGCTCGCTCAAGCAAAATTATGGTCGAAAGATTCTTCTGAGCACATATTTAGTGGTCAAGAGCAACCATAAGAAATATGGTTACCATACTTTTCCTGGTCGGAGGCGACCATATTTTCATGGATTAATACCGCTTGGTGTCATGGTCACAGCCAATTGACCTTTCCGACCTGTCACCCTCACAGTAATAAGGTATTAGGAAGGCCTCAAGGTACAGACCATAGATTCGACATACATACAGGACATGTACAGTTAAGGCATATACCTTATCCGTACCTCCAAATTTGCCATTTGATTCAACATGGGCAATGTA
Source organism: Hanleya hanleyi (assembly GCA_036873755.1). NCBI lineage: Eukaryota > Metazoa > Mollusca > Polyplacophora > Lepidopleurida > Hanleyidae > Hanleya > Hanleya hanleyi. The sequence goes on from JAVTVY010047994.1 coordinate 66,247, forward strand.
CAGATAAGGTACGTCCCAAAAATGTTAACGATACCTTGACTGTACCTCGCTTGAATAAGGTATCAATAAGGCATTGTAACAAGGTATCGCTAAGGACCATGCATTAAGGTATAGTATAGGTACATTGGGATAAATCCAATCGAAGAGAACGGCGCAAGTAGGATTCATCCAGAGGTACACTCAATTAAGGTACCGGGTCTTCTGCAAAGTATGATCAGCCATTGTATAGCTGGAGGTACCATTAATGTACAGTCGGGTTGCTACAGAAGGTACTGGTAAGGCATAAGCCATGGCCAAGTGTAGTTACGAGGTGCCGTCAAGTCATGCCGAAAAGTAGTACACCATAAACTTTAATAAATCAGATTGTTTTCGCAGAATACTTTAGTTTTATTCTTTGGCATACATTACGTATTTAGCACTATTAAAACATATACAAAAATGTAAATTGATAGATACATCCGCTTAATTCTTTACCAAATTTACAGTCTATGGTTTGACCATGCTTTCTTGTTTACAGTCCTTTGTTTTTGTATCCAGACAGATAATTGTTCTCCTCAGTCCTGTGGTTTTTACATAAAAGATGGACTGCACATTCTCACCTGAACATCTCAACACAATTGAAACATAAACAGCAAGATCCTGCTCACTTCGTTACAGTCTGTGGTTTGGCAATTCTTTAATTATTATCTTATGTACAGTCCATGATTGTTGTATCCAGGCAGACTATTGTTAAACTATAGTCATGTGATTAATAGATAGAACCTGGAACACACACCCTCACTTCACCACATCAGCACTATTAAAACATTTTTACAGTAACATATAAACATCCTGCTCATTTATTTCGTGTGTGGTTTGCCACTACTTTCTTATTTACAGTCCTTTGCGCTTGTATCCAGACACTATTGTTCTTGTTCGTCATGTGATTTTTACATCAAAGAGGCACCATACCTTCTCACCTCAACTCCCATCTCAATAAAATCACTGTTGTTCATATATCTGACTGTGAATAGCGACTTATGTTAGATGATCTCTGCCAATTGAGTCCATGTAGACATGGTAAAGAGCAAGTGAATCAACAATGATCACCACAGTCCTCCACTTGCGGCTCTTCTTTCCCATTGTCCAGTTGACCACAGAAGCTGTGCTGTCAATTGTGTTGTACAGAAAGCTGAAATGAATGAAAAACATCATTAGAGAGGTATTTCTGATTCACAAGGCTCAGGCAGCCCTTCCGATGACACAAATGTGATTCCAATGCACATGGTAAAAATAATGAATGTGTTTTCTGCAATAGGTAATCTCGGCTACTAAATAATTTGTATCATAATATATTATTTGCTGAATATCTACAAAATGACGTGACAACCTCTTTATAACTGAAAACATGGAAATAGAATGATGTGCAGGCGTTATGATATTTCACGAACATACTTAACATTATCCAAATCTAATGTATCTGACATCTACCTCATGTCCGGAAAAGGATGTGTTCGCTTCAGATGGATATTTTTCCCTTCAGAGTCGCTCTCTGTTGCTCTATTGTGACGTAATGCTCAGGTATTCCCCAACTCTTTGTCAGACGGGCGAGGCCGGTCTAATGGGAAATTCTGGTTCACATTCTCATACGGTTACCATTAGTATTTTCATAAACGACCCAGATATTTACGAACAATAATCAGTTATATTAATATATAAACCGACTCGAAAACTGAAAAAAAATAATCACTGCCAAAAGTTCAGCGAACAATAATTAAGGAAGTAACTGCAAAAAAAAAAAAACAAAAAAAAAAAAAGCACATGCATTATCACTTGGGAAAGCAAGCGTCACCACTTGTTGAGGGTCATTTCCTTAATAAAGGCCTTGATATAAGACAAGTTCAACCTTATAACTTTTCAATTCATAGTTACAACTTTCCGCTGCCCTAAGACAAAATTATGTATGTGTAACAATTATTTTTTTGCTCTGCTGGATCATCAGAATATTCAAACACTGAACAAGTGGTCTGACTCTGTGTGTGGAGTTGTTTGTGTGCAATTCTATTCACGAATTATAAGAAAATAAGGGATTATGTGCGTTAGGGGTTCGCTGTCTTTCATTTCACGTCACTTTTGCACTTTAAAGTCCAAACTGAAGATGGGAGAAAAAAGGAAAAACGGAAAATATTTTTTCAGGGATTTGGGGATTCGAACCAAAATGTTGCGTTTCTTTTAATCTGTAGTCCGACACTGTAACCATTCGGCCATGCAGCTGTTTACAATTATCGGCTTGAGGAATCATGTGCTGAATGGCGGTGAACGACACCCTTTCAGAGCATTACAAGCATTTTGACATATTTCAGTATTATGAAAATATGACACCTTTAACCAAAACGATTTTTCAGTATCATTTTGGATCAAACGCACCGCATTTCGATATGTAGGGCTCGTTTTGGTTAATGGTGTCATATTTTATATATGAAGGGAATTCCCTTCAAGAATATCGCCAAAAATTGCAAAAACAAACAAATGCTTATTTTCTAATACTATATGAAAATTCAGTATTTTCTCTCTCGAGCTAATAACTTTCCAGGTGAACGAGAGGAAATTATATTTTCGGTTTATAAACGCAGCACACTAAGGAAAAAAATACGGTCAAACCGAACACCTCCTTTAGTATGGGAGTTCACAGAGTAAAGTTTTGCTCACCCTTTATTCCTCCTATGATGTTACTAGTTAGTGCCGGCAGATTCCCATTGCCATATCGGCAATAGTGTGTTCAGCAAACATCTTCTCTGACATCAGATTTTGACTGTTTCATTCTCCTAAAACGTGTTTTGCATTTGTTGGTGGTACTGGTATACATATACACTGCTCCCAGGTGACAGTTCAACCATCTAAAACAGAGTATAAACATTCCAATGAATCAACGGTAAAATCTCAAAGATTTTTGATATATTATTGGATTGGATATATGATCAAAATTGAAAAAAAAATCGCACAAAGATATATATTGTGGTTGCCATAATAATGGTGGCCAACTCGAATTTTAGCGCTTGACTTGAGAATGGCCTCTATGTGTACATCCTCTCCTCTGACACTGACAAGGTTGCTTTGCTGGCTTAACTGCGTCCGTTGGCCTGAACGAACATTGTGTGAGACTGATTCCTCTTTTTTCTTCCCAGAGGGAAACGACACTAGGGCATCTCTCGAACCAAAACAAACACAGATACTGACATTTGATTTCATGAGGGATGAAACATACAACACATTGCTTGGCTTTTAAAAATTTGAATCAAATACATTTCTCAAAATTTCATGCCGCCCCCCATATTGAAATATGTCCAAATTGAGATATTTTGACCGATTTGCACAGTAAAAACGGCTATGCCGAATTTCGGCATTTAAACTGATCACAGCAAAGGACTAACTGGGATATATATCCCACTTGGGATATTAAATCCAAGTTTGGATATTGAAATATATCCTAATTGGGATATTGTGACTAATTCTCATACTAAACTCATAATGGCGAATTTCGGCAGCTAAACTACAAAAACAAGATAGAATCTTCTTCACAAATCTGCCAATGCGATTGTATAATTTTGCTGACTTTTATTCGCCAAAAACATTCTCTGTGATATTGCGATTATGTGCAATATTTTTTCCGGTTGTTGTTGCAGTATACTTCCCATCACTCACCACTGTTGTATGCCTTTATACGAACAGAATAACTAGCAATATGTGCCAGCTTGATTGAAACATGAATAATCTACTTCTGACATGGATATTTTATCCCAATTGGGATATATATCCCAGTTAGTACTTTTTTGCTGGCAAAAACAGCAGTAGTATTATACTATGCCAACAGAATAACTACTGTCTGTCTCACATAATATATCCGAGATGTTTTAAGCGATATTTCGGAGACAACGTATTGGACAAGTTGGGGAAAATACCTTGATCGATGTATTATACCTCGATCGAGGTAGGGCTATGTCAACTTCAGGTTTTATATATTTATGGAAAATGTGGATATCTATCCATACCCTGAACTGTATGGATCTTTCAACGGCTCGATTGCTCCATGATTTTCACATCAGCTTATTGCTTCGTTTAATGCGACTAATCATTCAAATTAGCCACTTTAATATTTCGAAAATGAAACATGGCTTCAAATGACATTCATGGAAATTTATTTTGTAAATAAAATGGCATGTGATGGCATAATTCCATCTCAAAGTCATATCAAAGTTGCATGAAGGTAGATGCATGGACTGATAAATAAATTAGATTAAACTGTCCGATGCAATGCACAATCTCCTAGCATGCACACACATGGCAGGGTCAGAATACCAAGAGCAGAGGTCTATTTTTTTATGCAGTGCACATGCTAGCAGATTAGATTATGGGTCTCTCAATTAAACTTGATTTATTAACTAGGCATTGGCTATTAAATCCTGCAATGTGCGCATGATCTTGACATCGAAGTATGCCACCACATGCCATTTTCATTTACAGAATAAATTTCACCAAATATGTCATTTGGAGCCATCTTCTATTTTTGAAATATTGAAGTGGCTAATTTGAATAATTATGTGTGGATGTCCACATTTTGCATAAATATAGAAAAACTGAAGTTGACATAGCCCTATACCCCAATCGAGGTATAATACCCTGATGAAGGTATAATACGTCGATCAAGGTGTTTTCCCCAACCTGTTGGGCGACATTGTAACTTCACACGGGTTTCCTTCACACAGTAGATACATGTAATCTAAAAAGTACTAATTTTATTCCAAAGTATCAAGAAAATCCTTCCAGTCTAGTTCTCAATAAATCGCGAAAACAGAAATTAGATGTCATGACGTCAAGCCTGCATGTTATAAAATTGGCAGATCAACATCATCGTGGTTCCATAATAACATGGTAGGTATTGGTCATTCTTGTCCATTCTTAACATATTTCAATAAAATATGGAGAAAAAAATTGTATTTTTTAGTTTACATGTACATGTACATACTGTGTGAAATTTCAATGTTGTACGATAAATTGTCCCCGACATATCGACAAAAACGGCTCGGATATATTATCTGGGACAGACAGAAATAAAATATATAAAATATCCAAAGTGAATAGGCTATACAGTTAGTCCTTTTCTGACCTGTTCATCTAGGCATATAAACTTACTGGTACTTGCCTTGTTCCGTTGTAACAGTTGTTCAACTTGATGTTGTTGTTGTTGTTGTTGTTGTTGTTGTTCAAACAGCGATTTCTATCTCTTTCTTCACTTTTGCCGTGTTATTACCGTATTAATATGCCTCAGTGGTTGAATCCTTGTACATTAAGAATTTGACACACAAAAGCAACTTTGCTGGTTGGAACACAAAACTATAATCTCCCTAAACGGCCAACGACTGCCACGTTTACAGTAAAACGCAGAACGAGGCTTTCTGAGGTTCCCTAGCAAACTGGTATATGTAAGTAATGTAACAGTGAGTTAGGGTACCAAGCTGGACGAAGTCAAAATCGCCACAGCGGAAGTAACAGCGGGAAAACAGATCGGCTGTTTTGTCAATTACGGTCCGTAATTGCCACAGTCTTCACTGATACTTGAGATAAATTTCTACAACTTGGCGAAGTGAAAGATAGTTCATCTATTTAAATTAAATTTAAACCATGTTCAAAACTGTAAGCATTTTGACCATATTATGAGATTGTTTAGCATGCCTAACTCGGACACCACTTTTGTACCTCGCCTTCCTCAGATTACTTTTAACAACATGAAAGTCATAAATAAATCCCAGGATTGGTCAGAATAACTATTTAAAGAGGCGTTTGCAATTAACAGCAACAAACCACAATTAAATAATGGACTGAAAGCTTCAAAACAGTTAGCTTTGTTTGATTGATAAAACAATAAAATCTGACAAATGTATATTATATTGAACTGGTCACTTCCCTAGTGTGTATATACAAACACTTGTCAGCAATAACTGAGTCTTTGTTTATTGCCGTCACCACTTACGGTTTAATACCACATACTGTTAATCCCTTCTATCATGTATCTTTTTATGTAATGCCACAACAACTGTTTATATTGCACATAATTAACATTGATGGCATTTTTACAACCATATATGTTCATTCATAACCGATGATTTCAACACATTACCTGTATATACACCGTTAGGTTTCTCTGTAAAATTACTTCTGATGATGGTTTGAAGGAATCACAGGCCCTCAAAACAAGATGTCGGGGGGTGGACGGTGGTATTACTATGAAATGTCGAAATATGGTGTCTCTATATATAACCCCATGCTTTAAATAAAAATATATAAAGCATGGGGTTATATATATAGACCCCATATTTCGACACTTCATCGTCATACCACCTTCAACCCCCTCCCCCCCCCCAAACCTCTTGTGGGCCTGTGGAAGGAATAAACCAAAGTATTGAGTCACAATGAATTGCTTGTCATTCTTCGGAGTGCTTACCCTGCTTTACTATTTAAATTATACAGAACACTTACCGCGGCGATTACAAAATTAATGGCTAAAAATGTGCCCATACAAGATTTTTCATGGTCGCAACCAGGGACAATAAAATAAATGTATTGTACCGTCCCTGTCGCAAGTCATTAAGCAAAAATAGAGATGGCCATAAAAATGGGGTTCGAAAAAGTTACGATATAAATGCTTGTCAAACTAAATATGCGACCACCATTTTTATGGTTGCAACTCGTTCAGCACATAAAAAAGGACCATAAAAATGTGGGTCTGATAAATGACCATATAAATGATGGTCGATATATAGATTCGACAATAAAAGTTATGGTCAACACTGTTGACCTGATATGTGACCATCATTTTTAAGGTCGCGCCCCGTTGACCATATATTCATGACCATCATTTTTATGGTCGCACCCTTGGCAACCATGATTTATATGGTCACAGCGACAATATGTTGTGGACAGTGTAGGGAATGTACCTATTTATGAGATGAAATATTAATTTTTATCCAAATTATGAAAAATAATAAGGTTTTTTGTTTGCAAACCTGTACATAGAAAGTTTGTTGAAGCTGTCAGATTTCTCTAGATCTTGTGATCAGAGTATGTGCCTGTTCTATTTATGAGACGAAATATTATATTTTTGTCCAAATTATGAGTAATTTGCCAATGATAAAGTACATACATGTACACCTTTGCATAGAAAGATTGTTGGAGCTGTTAGCTTCCATTTTGACTCTTACTACACATGTTTTATATGATTTGAGAATGCGCATGTGCTATTTGTGACATGAACTATTATGTTTCGTCCAAATTATCGCAGTTTGGACTTCGTGCTTTTCCAATGATACCCGAAACGGTTTTTATTGGTCAAAAATTTACATGTACACCACCAGTACGTGGGTAGTTTGGTCTATATGTATGCTTTCAATACTGATGCAGCTTCAGCGGATGACCCCATTAGGCGAGATGTTGCGGTTCTCTGAAGGCTTGTTCAAGTATGGAACAACGGTCCTTCACACCAGCCTGCATTTCTGCGACCATCTTTAATCTATGCAAAATCATTAATGATTCATATCTCTGATACCATTCATCTGTTCAATACGAAAGTTGGTATAGATCATCGATGCATCAACCGACTTCCATTGAAATACCAAACCGTTTTTTATGAATGGGCGGAAACCTAGGTGGCCATCTTTAATTTATGTAATTATAATGATACAAGTACATATTGATCTCCTCAATATGAAAGTTGGTGTACCATCGATACATCGAGAGACTTTCAATGAATCAACAAACCGTTTTTTCTGATCGGACGGAAGCCTTGGTGGCCATCTTTAATTTATTCAAAATCATTATTGGTCGATACATATCCCGTAAACCATTCAAATGTTCATTTCAAAATCTCATTACCGACATATCTCAAGAACAGCTATATCTGGGCACACAAAACTTGCATCATATGATCATGACCTAGAAGCATATCGAATTGGGAAACCAGCGCCCAAGGTTTCTGTATTTTTTGTTTGCAAAATAAATCTTGGTCCTATGGATAGTCCCTTTAAAAAGGTTCATGTCCTACAATAAAAAAAGCGAGAAAAAAGTACCGGTCCTCCCACTGTTTGCACCGGTCCTACCCTGTGGATAAATTTTTCATGGTCCCTTAAAAGCATTAACCGAACGCTGAGAGTGTCAATTTCATTTAACGGTAATACTGTTTTTTTTTTAATGTAACCAAACAAACAGCTCTTAACACATATAATTTCTAGAGTTAGCAACAAAAGCTAAACCCAAAGAGGTGCCTGTTACAACTCATAGTATGACCCCATCAAGAAACAAACAAATCGTCGGCGTCCAAAGTTTTCGGACTACGGCAATAAACGGTTCTCAACAGATAGTACCAATATAGGCCCAAATCGACATCCATTCATGACCTTTAACTGCATATCACTCAGCAAACGATGATGTAGATAAATATACAGATACCATTGTTTCATTTTATCAAGATAATTTACCATGGTATACTTACCGTAATTGGAAATTCTGAGGAATGAGTGAGCTGAGTAAAGCTGTGTAGAGTACCATATGCCATCCATGTACGCTTCTGGAGTGGCCGGAAATGACGATGTGACCAATCAGACCTCGATCTGTCTCTCTGTACACTTTCAGAGTCAGATTGAACTCTTTGTGGAGCGTTGGCAACCTTACACCTCCCAAATTACCAGGAACTCTTTCAAGTAGCCTCGTTACACTTACATAACACTTAGCAAAACCATCTCAACAAGTGTTCAACTTCCAACACTACAGTTTTTGAAGTGTACAATCGATTACCCATGTTTTCCGCCTGTAGCTATAAGAAAATTACCAAGTTAACTCAGCTGCAATTATAGTCGATTACTTAGTTTCCCATCTGCAACTGTAATCGATTATTCATTTTTTCATTTGAATCTATAATCCATTACCAACGTTTCTCGTTTATATCGCAAGGGAATACAAAGATCTACCATATTAATGGTTTCCCATCTGTAACTATAATTGATTAATAAGGTTTCCCATCTATAAGGGAAACAACGACTTACCATCGGAAAGTATAGTCGGTAACTCAGGCTCCCCGTCTGTAACTATAATCAACTACTAAGACTTCCCATCTATATTATAAGTGAATACAAAAGATTTACCATATAAAAGAATAGCCAGTTACTCAGGTTACTCAGTTACTCGATAACTAAAGTTTCCTATCTGTTTAATAAGGAAATACAAAGATTTACAATCTTAAAATTTAATCGATTATATGTTTCCCATCTGTAACCATAAAGTTTTACAACCGTAAATATAATCAATTACCAAGATTTTCCATCTATAAACAGAATCGATTACCAAGGTTCTCCATCTATAAATAGAATCGATTACTAAGGTTCTCCATCTGTAAGTATAATCGATTACTAACATTTCACACTGCTTCTATAACCGACTATTAAGTTTCTATGTGTATTCAATACCGATTACTACATTTGCCATCGATAACTATAACCGATTACTAAGGGCATTTTTAACCTTAATCGGTTTATAATCTCTAACATCTACAACGATTTACCATCTAGAATTACTGGTGATTACTCAAGTTTCTTATTTGTAACTATAATCGATTAATCAAGTTTCTCATTTGTAACTATAATCGATTACTCAAGTTTATGATTTGTAACTATAATCGATTACTGAGATTCCTCATCTGCCACTGCAATCGATTACAATCGCTAAGATTTCCCATCCGTATGATAAGGGAATGCAAAGATTTACCATCAGAAAGGATTCCATTCTGTATTAATAATCTATTTACTAAGGTTTCCGATTTCTAACTAAAGTTGACTATAAAGGTTTACAATCCTTGACTATAATGTACTCCTAAGGTTGACATCTGTAAATATAATCGATTACAAAAGTATGTCATATGTAAAAATAATCGATGACAAATATCTCTCATGTGAAAATGTAATTGATTACAAAGAAATTTCCCATATAAATATAACTGATTATTAAGTAAATGATTACTTAGATTTACCATCCGTCATTGTATACGATTAGTCGATTACAAAAGTTTCTCATATGTAAACATAATCGATCATAAAGATCTCTCATTTGTAAATGTAATTGATTATTAAGTAAAATATTACTCAGATTTACCACCTGTCACTGTATACGATTAGTGATTCAGAATCCTCATCTATAACTATAATCGAGTATTGAGTTCCTGTGATCGATTTCCATGGTTTTCTATTTTTAACTAAAATCTTTCTTTCTAATATATCCCATTCAGAAATACCATAGACAACTCATGCCCTTTGGCGATAACTGTTTTTAACAACAGGTCTGATGGAAGAGTTGTTTATAATATAAAAAGAACACAGACAATGATCACTATTGGATTATGTCTATGCAACTGGTTTTATTGATATAATAATCTCTCCTTTAGGACTATATCCATAAACATTCATAGTTATATTATATAAAGGACCGTGTACGTTAGGATGGACGAACCACCCCAGCCAGCAGTCCATTCACAACGGTCCACGTGACTCTTATAGATAGATCCCGAGTTACTGCCGGGACCACGGCGTGTAAGGCCAAGCAGTTTTTACTCGTGGATTTACATCCATTTTCTGCCGACTTAAACTGATATTATGTGATATTCGCCTGCCTTCTCTGTTACATTAATTATGTTATTTACATAAATGACAAGTCGAATACTGAAAATAAAATAGATCGCCTAATATTATATCTTGACACAAAAAAAACATACGATCATTCTTTCCTCAAACAATTATTCACAAATATATTGTGATCATGATACGAAATCGAAAAAATGCATCAAATTATTAAAAAAATTAGAAAGGATGCTTTGGGATTCGAACCAGCAGACCATCAGTCGAAGCAGATCCAATCCGCTCGACTCTATCCATTCGGCCATACCGTACTCTCACTTGTAACGTTGCTTCAATTCTCGTATTTTAAAATGAGAGCCATACGAAAGCAACATTTCATAGAGTTTTCTTTTTTTATATGAAGATAAACGATAACCAAAACGAGATTTGCTGGAGAGCTATGGATTCAAAAGTGCTTTATTACGTGTAAATATATCTGTGATTATAGTTTATCTTCATATGTTTACAGAGAGACAAACGCGGCTTTTCCAGCCCAAAGCTGTCAATTTTATACAAACGTGCCACTTTGAAGAGTTATTGTTAAAAAACCATGTCACTCTTGCTCTCAATATTTCAAAGAGAGTCCAAGGAAACAACATATTTCATGCTAATCGGAACATTCATGTCATATTAAATGTTTCATTTTTTAACTTCAATCGTACCTCATCTGGGGCGGTTTGTCCATCTTAACGTACAAGGTCCTTTAAAAGCTAATCATATCGTACATGGTATATCCTTGAAAAATGTCAAAATAAGCTGAAACTTCTTTTAAATGGTAATGTTTTTCCTTTATCTAGGACGTTCAGGACGTCTCTCTGGAGTGTTGTCACTCACGGTGCTGTTTAATAATTTTCGCCGTCATCGGTGTTTTACCTTGATGACAAATGTTAGTACTGTAAATTAAATAAAGAGACAATTGAACACCTTTTTTTGCATTGTCCAATCGTAAAACATTTGTGGCAAGAGCTCCATCACTGGTTAATTTACTCATTGGAATATAGGGGTAACTTTACTAACCAGAATATTATCTATGGGTGGGATATCCCCCAATTATTCCTCAGTACTACATTGCTTATTACAAACAATTATTTAGACGGGATACGTTCAATTTCAGAGTATTGCTTGAAAAATTTCGTAGACAGTATACAACAGATGAATTAATTGCCAAAATGCATATGAATCTGGCTATAATTAATAAAAAATGTACGTCGGTTGAAGGTTTTATTGAGATTGACCACATTATAAAGCAAAAAATATATATTTTCAGGGTATTGGAATGACTGTTCCCCCCCTCCCCACCCCCAGATATGTGTTTTCTACGTTAGTCTTTGTGTAGTACATGTGTGGGTAGATGTACCCGTCAATGTATATTGTATATTCGTTTGTTATTGTAATTGTTTGTAAATATGCTGTACTTATTACTATATGAAAATAAAAAAATATATATATAAAAAAACAACAGTAAAAGTAGTATTCTCCAAGAGCTTGCATATGTCACCCAGTCTGTTCCCTTCAATGTGTAGTCGATAGCTGGCAATACCTATTTTTCCTTTATGTCAGATACCCCGCGTATTTCACATAAATGTGTCGACGATACGTGGCAGTACACCTTTTTGTTCTCTGCGTCGGATACCCCGATTTGGTGGATTTCATTTAAATGTCTCCACGATACGTAACAATATTTGTTTTTGTTTCTTTGTTTCAGATACTCCAATTTAGCGCATTTCTCATTAATGTGCCGGTGATACGTGCACAATACCACATTTGTCTCTGTGTCAGGTACTCCGAGTTGGCGTATTTTCCATTAATGTGCCTGTGATACGTGGCAATACCACTTTTTGTTTCTTTGTGTCCTACAGGCTAGACGCATATAAATTCTGACAAAGATGCGTTATACTCAGTACATTTGTGGAATCACTCATCTCCAGACTAGACAATACCTTGTAAAGCAAGAGAATATTATTTTTAGTGATCGGTATATTAATTCTATTTCTTTGTTCGTTGCTTTTATGTTATAAGATCAACTTGTGCTTCAAGGTGTGGAATGCCTTTACCTCATCTCCCTTTGCAAGGTATTTTTTTAGCAATAAATATAAGCTAGAATGCGTTGCATGATCAAGCTTCCTATCTGTACGAACCCGACATTTTGCTTTGAATGTTCATTTGTTCCAATACGCGCACCCTGTGTATATATTACAATGGTTTGTCGATCATTGTTCATATAGTCGGAAAAGGCCACTAGATATTTTAGCTGAACGTCCCCGGTTTAATAAATACAAGTAATAGCTATCCGTTAGAAAGTGTGTATTTGAATTTAGTTCTCAGCTTCTAAATGCCACTGAAACACGCCAGACATCTGTTATTTTATGGTCATGAGTTCCAAACGAATGTTGGATGTAAAGCCTATATTATGATAATTTTTCAAGGAGATTTCTCAGTGGAATAAATTTCCACTGATCGTTTCATAACATGCTATCGGAAGTAGAGCTTCGTCTGTTCGGAATGTAAATATCCCAAAAAGTTTAAATGGCTAAATCCCTTAACTTCACAGCACGGATCAATTTACTCCAAAATTCGCTTTGTCGCTCCTGGTCTTCTTTGTACACCAGTCTCGTTCGTGTCTTGATGAGGTAATAAACAGCAGCTGGTAACCTGCGATATGGAACGTCTTCTAGACAGACCACGATGACTTTCTGGCTCAATATCAACGCCATAGTGACCTCATACTCGCACCATGTACTGCCTAGGAGATTTGACGAGAGAACTAAGACAACGCATCGGCTGTTACTTAAACTCCAGGCTACTGCATCAGCGATAGATACACCTAGGTCGAAGTCACGTTCTCCAATACACAGACAGACTCCGGTTGATTCCAGTGCCGGGCGAAGTTGATCAATCACCCAACCCCTGTCCTTGTGACTGTAGATTACAAAAGTGTCATACCGATAATCGTCCTCATTGGAAAACGGTTTGTAATTCTTCCGACGCATTTTAGCCGTTTTTAATATCAGGAATAATCGAAACCAACCATACATCAATTGTCTGCGTCGTTTATACCCCACTAATATCAGTGCTGATAGAAGAAGCACGGCAACAACGGAAACAATTGCTGCTATGCCAGGATGAATTCCAGAATGACAGTCATCGGATAAGCGCCCAAGACTCCTGGTGATGTTTTTCAAATACTCTCCCTTAGTGTTGAAACTACAAATGTAGTCATCAAAGCCCACAAAATGATCCGATTGACCCTCTATCCAAATGAGGAATTCGAGAGTTTCACATCCGCACACCAAGGGGTTTCCTGTCAAATCGATGAGAGCGCCAGGTTCGTTGTTTGACAATATATCGAATGATTCTCGGAACCCCCGAGGTAGACTGCGTATTGTGTTGAAGGAAAGGTTTAAAAAGGAAAATTTCATTTGCGTTGAAGATTGGACTAGCATGTTGTTTTCTCTAAGAAAATTATAACTGAGATTCACCATGGGGAACTGAAAAATGTTTCCGCAATCTGTAGTTGACAAATGGTCGATTTTGCAGGACGCCAAATCCAGACTCTCCAGTTTAGACAGGGATGTTAATGCAGTGGTAGCGTTGCCAGTCCGGAACCAGTGCTTCATATTATTTCCACCAATGAGAAGATACCTCAAAGACGGAAAATGTGCAAAGGAATGATATAATATAGATGATAGCTGACAAAATTGAGCGCGAAGGTACACTAGACGAACGAACCCTATTAGCGGCCCATTAAATTCGTAGCTGTTTTCGCTCAGATCGATGTACTTGACGTTGTTGTTCGGATAGACACAACCATGCAGTTCTTTCTTCTTCGTCTCGGCAAGGACGTCGCTGAGGAAAGCGAATCGCAGTTGCTTTGGTACACGGTATATTATGCGACACATCGATTTCATTAGATCTTCAGTACGTTCTAGGATGTTTCTTTCAACGTTTGTTGCTAACGCGTTTTCCGAGAACGGCTCTCGACACGTCTCATTGGGTGAGGGATAATAGTCCACAACCCTTCGTCGATATTGGTATGATACATCAATGAAACGAAGGTGTTCAAGCTGCAAGAGATCTAAAGTTAAGCCCCATTTGGCTACTTTCCCATCATTGGTTTGAAGTACAAGGCATGTTATATTCCGAACATAACTAGAAAACCCCGGATACATGGGTACCACGTTATTCCTTGTAAAAACCAGTATTCTCAGAGGAAAATGTGCGAGAGTCTCGAAGAAATCTTCCTTCGCAATCGTAAAGGGAGACAACACTCTAGTATGCTGCAAAAAGTCGAGGACAAGGATTTGCAGATTTGGGGATCTGAGGGACTTCAAGGCATCTGTGGCTCCTTGAGCGCCCAGTGTCTTACATAGTCGTATTATTAATGTCCTCAAATTAATTAGGTTAGAAAATGTCGCAGTTTGTATCAGGGACAGGTGTGGCATATCTAGTAGTTCCAGAGTGGACAGATTTTCCAGGTAACGAAACGTTCCAATTAATATGGTGGATAGGTCCGGTAGGTGTCGGAGTGACAAATCTTGTAGGATAGTCATGTCTTGAAGAAGTTGAAGAAGTTTTGTTGGAGACATCTGGTCACCAGATATTATCAAGTGCGTAGTGTCGTTGGGTAGTCTGTAATTATTCGGTACTTTGGTGAAATCGTTGCACGAAAACTCCAGCGCATTTGGTCTTGGGATATACGCACACGTTGGAGGCAGATTTTGGTCAGGAATAACGGCTTTCACTCTCAGTGAGAGTCCCACAATTAGAAAAGCTTTGACTGTGTTATACATCTTCGGTCGATGATGCTATATCAACAGAGCTGAAATTGAGACAAAAACATAGAATATTATCTCTTTGCCTAATCGCACCTAAAACTTTGAACATTTCGATGTCTACTGTGTATATATAATGCACCTCAAAATGTATTACATTATAAGTGATATAGGACTCTTTTCGTTAAACTTATTTGTCTGTCATATCACATGTGTCAGATTTTCCAAAATATATATATATATCTTCCCAGAAAGATGTTGCATATTTCTTAATAAAGGCACTTTTGGTTATGTGATCTGGGTCTACAGCACTCAAGCTTAATAAATTTCAGTGCTTGGATTGTTGCCATACCGAATTCATCCACCGACTCTTGAAAGGAGATAGATCACCGGTCTCTTTTGTACTCCCAGTTGATGAGTAGACTTGTAATTTTACTCTTGCGTTTGTGAAGATCTGAAATCTTTATTTGTTTTCCGCAGTGATTTTGTGCCCTCTGCAACGTTCAGGCATTCCAAATCAGGGATAATAATTGATTGTATGCTCCCTTATAGTAGGACCACCGGTGAGATCAACCCTTTCTATTTCTGTACAGTCAAGCTCAATGGATCCACCAGTCGTCCCGATGAAATACCGGATCTCATTGGGAAGCTTAATAATGTGAAGGGACCATGCATGCATCTTGGCATCCATATCGAGTGATTTTCTCTCTTTAACTGTTAACAAATGACTCCGCGGACTCCTCCAACCCAAGTTCTAATTACACAATCTACACTTACTGTGGCTCAATGCAGGTTTATATAGATATTTAAACACGAGAGAATGCTGTACGTGTTACGGACTATTTTTAATACGAATCATCACATCATCCGCATACATGTAGACCAGCGCAATACTTCGAATTATTATCAGGTTAGGGCGATCTCGCTCCCTAAAATGGAGGTGAAAAAGGTCGTTTTTGTTCAATAATTTTTTATTCCTTCTTAACCAATTCATCAAAATTTCAGGCGCATTGATTTATCTATTGTTCCATGTCATAAAATCACTTTGCCATGTGAAGAACCAGCCAATGTTGTTTAAACAGCGCGAAGGATGTTTGGCCTATTATTATGCAAATTAGACAGATGACAATTTACTTTTTTACTACCATTTGATAGATGTGTCTGTATGCGCCTCAAGAGGATTTTGCTGAATTCATTATGTGAACTGATTTATTGTTTATTGAGCGAAAACGACCCTTTTTCCCTCCAATTTAGAGAGCGGGATTCCCCTAACCTGATTTGTCATTCATCAAACCCATCACGTTTGAACATTTCTTAACTGATTGATGCCCAAATGGCTCTAGCTAGCAAGGATGCGCAACGCCCGAATCGATGTCATGACAATGCATGTAGGAGTAGGAGCATACTACTGACAGATTTGTACAAATACATTAGTACACGGAAAGCGGGTGTTAAATCAAAGTCACAGTCAAAGCGTGACTGAGATACATACAATGGGAACGATATTTTGATAAAGAATAATGGTTAATGATTAGAATTTTATATACAGAATATCATCAGATCTTGCTGACATTGCTGAATACTGTTGACCGCTGCTCCCTTGTAGTCTCTCATGTCGTGTTATTATCATTTTTATTTCATACGTATTTGGAAATGGTGCTAACTGTCATGCGAAAAGTTATTTCGATTATTGACGCAGAAATTATTTTATGGACGACGGCTGAATATTGAATGTCGGACCTGACGCTTGCTACTAATTGCGTATTATTTATCATGCAACTATTCAAATACCAGCCCGAGTAGTGAAGGTTTCTTTGGACCTTGGTTAAATGTATCTCAATAAATGTCTGAATGCTGAATGTGAGATCTGATGCTCATCAAGGTAATGTTCACGTATACCGGTACGAGAAGAGTACTTCTGACAACTGTATGCACGACAACACTTGAATATGTATGATTCATTAAAATGCCTCATTTCCTTGAAATGCTGGCGAACTCTCAACGACAGCAAGCGCTGTATATTTGTTAGAGTTAACGTATCATTCCACTAAAGTCACTCAAGATATGCCACTAAAGTCACTAAAAATATCGACCACTGAGTGTAGCATTTCTTGGTTTAACGAAAATAATGTTCTAGAATTAAACGCAACACTAAAAAGCTGGTGGAAAACGATGCCCACGTACTAACAAGAAGTCATGAGCCCACAGACAAATATACTGATTGCGTTCTTCGAAAACATCACACGAACAAAAAGTGATCACTGTGATGATCTGTATCCCTGCCACGCTTTTATTGTAGCTCTTCATGTGAACATATTGAGGGTAATGACAGAAGGCTGATGCAAAGGTTAAAGGTTTTCCAGAATTCAAGCCTGAACTCTGCCAAAACAATGTGTATCCCAGAAAGCCGCAACAGAGGGAGAAATGAGATACGGGAGTCACACGGTTTAAAATAAAGTGTTAAAACTTACTCTTGGGGTGTTGGAATAAATCTTTAAGTGTGTTCATAGTCACTGCTCTGGAAAGAGTATAGTCACTGTGGACTCAATAAACCAACAATCACTGTGGAGATCCACAGTCAACGAGGATAGTCACCAATAGTTACTGTGAAGGTCAATGTCTCCGGATAACTTTTTGATCGGGTGTCGCCATTTTTAGGTGACCCAAGTATTTAACAGACAAGTTTCTTAAACCCACCTCCCCTGTTAATAAGACTGGTTTAATAATATCGGCGAAAGGGGGTGATGTGCTAATTTTTCCATGATATCCGATCTGGATCTGGATCTGCCTCACACAGAATGCTAGCATTAGGAGCTTGATTTTTTTTTCATGTTACATGATGTAGAACGTTCGATCATACCTGATATATTGACGTCACAATGACGTCATAAAGCGGGAAGAGCAAGGTCGTTGAAACAATCCGCCATATTGACAGAAGTTCTCTTCCCCTAGCAAAACAAGTACTGAGAAACCTCAATTCGCAAGAAGTTCTAACAAATCTCCAGAGTAAATTCGTCATAGTCCCAGCAGACAAAGCTCCGAATAATATAATATTCATATGTAAATATTACTATTACCAGGTGCTGGTTAAAGAATTGAGTGTAGACATATCTTCATCAAATACGTCTACTTACTCCCAAACTGCATTTACTCTGGAAGATTTATTTAACAATCACAAAAAGTTTCTCAGGGAAAGAGGTATTTGTCTTCCAACCAATCATAACGACATACCAAAAATATACTGGACTCCCAAAATGCATAAATCACCATACAAAGCTAGATTCATAGCTGGTTCTAGAAGCTGCACCACCAAGCTTCTTTCAACCCTATTGACGAGGGCCCTTCAGGAGGTAAAAGCATTTTGGGAAAGGTATTGCGCCACTATTTTCAAGAACTCTGGCGTTGAATGTATGTGGATATTGAAAAACTCAAAATGTCTTACGGAAGAACTTGATGCTAAAGGTCACATACCGTACAGACATGTATCCACATGGGATTTCTCGACTCTCTATACTACAATCCCTCATCAGGACCTTATTGACGGTATAAGTTCATTAATAGTATCTGTGTTCAAGAAAAATGATCGTAGATATATTAATGTCGGATGCCATAAAGCATTCTTTAGCTCGACTACATACAAGATATATCATTCATGGGATGTTTCTTTGTTTATAGAGTTGCTTGAATTTCTCATTAAAAATATCTATGTGAAATTTGGCAACACAATATATCAGCAGCATATAGGTATTCCAATGGGTACTAATTGTGCACCCCTGTTGGCTGACCTGTATCTGTTCTCTTATGAATATGACTATATGCAGGCGCTTTCAAAAACCGATCCATTCAAAGCCCGTTCCTTCTCATTCACCAAACGCTATATAGACGATCTTCTCGCTGTGGATAATCGCTATATAAATGACGCAGTGAAGGATATATATCCACCTTCACTGGATTTGAAGGAAACTACAGATAGCCCTACAGGCACATCTTATTTAGATCTCTACCTCTATAAAATGAAGCGGGCATTCTCTCTCGTCGACTTTATGACAAAAGAGATGATTACAATTTCGACATCGTAAACTATCCCTTTCTGGATAGTAATATTCCAGTGGGACCTGCATATGGCGTATACATATCTCGCTTAGTAGCATTTGCTAGATCCTGTGTTAAATGTGATGATTTTAATCAACGTCACAAAACATTGTTGCAGAAACTTATAAAACAGGGCTATTCCACAAAGCGCCTCCACTCAAAGTTTCTCAAATTTGGCGATACATATCGCATGCTGATAGCAAAATACGAACGTAGCGTGCAAGATCTATGGGGCTACGTTTCGTAACATGTGTCTAATTCCGCTTAACCCGGGGCTAGGGGCCGTATGAGCCCATGTACTTCAAGATCCTCATGGTACTCATATGAACAGTCACAATCAAAGCGTGACTGAGATACATCATTCTTTAGATGACGACTTTACAACGAATATTATGGATTAAGAATACTGATCAGCGATACGGATTTGATATTTTTGGAACATCATGATGTCTTGCCGGCATCATTGAAAACTGTTGACCGCTTCTCTTGCAGGAAACAAGCCTATGTTTATGTATACTTTTGTCTTTTTGAATTTGGTGCTAATACTGTTATATGGAAATGGAATAGGTCTTTGGATTATGGACGCGGATATTCTCTAATGGACGACGGCTGGATTATGAATGACGGACTAGACGCTTGTAATTCCCTTATTCAGCCCCATTTGGGTGACTGTGTTAATTTGATCAACATGATTTTCTTTAATTCTAGCTACAGGAGGATAAAGTACTTCGAAGCTGGAGAACAATTTTTATTCATATCCCATTTGCATTGCCCTTGTTTCTTGGAAAATTCAAAATCGCGTCCATGCTCCATGTGTTTCGCCCATCTTGGGACAATTTGTTGTTTGAATAGAAAAGAAGATAATTTGTATTAACGCACCGACACTTCAATATCATCTCATAAGTATTTCACGACAGAAAACAGGAGCATCCGGTCACCAATGTTCCAAGCACGATGGCATCACCATCTTGATGCCATTTCGTTTTTATGCACGATACTTTACCACAGGGGTTAGTAGGTTAATAAGTCGGCATGTAGAGCACTTGGGCCCACCCAAAAATTGTGAGACCAGGTGTTAGAGAAACGGAGGTCTCCCAGATATGAATGTCCGCTTGCTGTGATTTAACCCAGTCCGGACACGGATATCTAAAAAGCGTCACTTGGATACCAGAGTTCGCCCTAGGTAAAGTACCGGACACTGGTCTCTTGGGACCACCGTTTCTTTCACACCGGGCTAGATTCATCCTAGTTTTCTTTCAGAAAATACCACAAACCTTTGTCGAAGGTGGGATGCAACAAATTTGACTTTTATGAGATTGGTTCCCAGTCTGTTCCTTGATGATAAGCTCCAAAGTTTGACGACTAATTAGAATGGCCTTTAATCTCTATTGACCATGTGAAAGAAAAAAATGTCTCAGGAAACAGCGTCCCTTTTCATATGTTCCTCTTAACGTAAGTATGTCTCGCCTGAGTTGTGAATCATCAAAAAATCTCAGCTAGTTTATGAAACAGGAGCCAAACATTTTTTCCTGTCGGACCTCCTTCCCCTTCACATCCGAATCGGCAAGGTGAATTATCGCTTTTCTGTGGCTAATTTGAACTAGTACATTACATATTAAGGAGGCTCGGGACAATTTGAAAACAAAATGTCATTTTTCTCATATTTCGACGAGAGGTAGAACAAACCTTTAGCATTCAAAATAAAGGATACAATTCAGGTGTCACCAAGATTAATTTTTCAAAATCTATGAATTTATCTGGTGTACTATAAGTTTAAGCCTACTATAATATATGGGATTAGATAGGAATTCTATAAAAAATGCCTCTAATTTCATAGAAAAAGTTAATATTTTCCAAGAAGTTGAAATGTCATTTTCTCCAAAATGCCTCGATAGTTGTCTGGAACAATGCTAAATCAGAAAACTGAGGAGTCACCAGGCTTCTCTTCAAGACAGCAGGATGCCAATTGGAAAACGATGGTCATGAGGCCAAATTACCCTGATTTCACTAAGTCATTTTGCCAGTGTTACTGCGTTGAGGTTGTAAAACCTCAAAATTTGAAAAACACATTATCCAATTCAAAAATCCTTTTACCGCTGTTCTCTTGAATGCTTACATTTTTCTTTTCTATTCAATTCCTTTGGATATCGCTATTTTGATAGATGCGCGAAAACATGCGCAGTAGACGTTAAAGGGAATTTGTCTGGAGCCTCCTTAAATGCACATTTTTTATTGAGCCCTAAATTTCACTGAAATACATGTTATTCTCTCACAGATACGAGAAATGATATATGAAAATCCGCGATATCAGAATATCTCATTGTTTTTAAAATTCTCAAGCTGTTACACGTACTTCAATATGAGACTGTTACTTAGTGGGCTTCACTAGCAACATTTTGCAGGCCAAAGATATGGAATCACCTTAAGGAAAATGCCGAAAGACATTACCTGCATGAAATGAAGATCAGATTTTTATTATTAGCTAAATGGCAGTGCTCCATTTTACACTAACATCGTGACAGGATACATGTAAACCATATATTACAAAACAATCCATTATAAATTTAATATAAGCGCAGTGTGTTTTTTAGACTCATCTGGGAATTTCCTCATTTCTTAGAATGTCAACAATTATATTGAAATTGAGGATGATCGACCTGATAATAAATTTGACAATACCGGCCTAACATTCAGACATTCTCCAGAAAGAATTAGTATCTCATCTAGTAATAACCATATATAGCAAACACAAATCGCTAGCCATCAAAACAATTTCCGACAGGCATTATACGATGAGTCTCTTCGCCTAACTTTTATCTGAAATCGTGATATCTGTACAACAATATTCCTCAAAACAATTCCTGGTGAATAGGAAATTAGGCATCGGTTAAAAATAAAATATTTTGCCGCCCAGGATGTCCTAATCTGCTTGGTTAGTTCAAAATTCGACATCAGCTAGCTTTTAAATTATGAGGTATGAGAATTTTCGTTCCTGGTAGTAAAGTTCCGTTAGTCCTCATGAAATAACTGAGCACGAAGTTGTCCCGCTCCTTGGTACGAAGTCCGATGAAAATAATTGGTGAGTACGCTAAGCAATGCACATTTAACATCAGGCAATTTTATGGATAAATAGAGATATATATGAAATGAGGGGTATATACATCGGAACATATAGCTAATTCATACATAGAACGCATTTTCATTGTGATGCACATGGGAAATAATTTCATTCTTTACTAATATAACAACAGCAACGACGACAACCACCATTGCTTCTCAAGTCACTGTGTGCTGCATCGGACAAGCTCATAAAATGTCCATAATTGTGTTTGTCAATATTTATATTCAGTTGATTCTTAAATATGTGAAGAGATCTCTCATAATCGAAAGTAAAGATTTGTAGACTTAACTATTACAGGGGTCATTCTTAGACTGATCACGCGCTAATGCAGCTCCCCTTAAACCATAAGTCTTCCTCTGTAGCGCGAGAATAGATTCGCTGAGAACGTAAAGAAAATCAAGAGTCTATAAACTATTTAACGCTGTAGGCTATTGATAAATATATTTGGTGTATATATTTTGTTGATGAAATAAATGCTATTAGCAGGTAGAGGAAGGGTTTACGTTGCGAAGTAATCTCAGCACTGAGAGCGTGTTAACGGTATTTCAATTGCGGGCAGTGTCTGAAGCACTTTTTTATGCGTCATCTTCATTTCCGTCATGTACCTTGGCGAGGAAATATCTGTGAAAAATAGGTGTCCGTCTCTTTAACTTTATTATCTTCCACAAGCTTGTTGTCTTCATTTTCTCTTCTTCATCTCCGAAATTGGGATTCGCTGTTTCGGCCAGCTATTGCAGCTCGGAAGCCCGAGTGCAGTACTGTGGTCAAAACGAACTCAGCTTTCATTCCGTTATTTTATTACCATCGATCGTCATCAGAAATTTTTCCCTGACCTATGGAAGGCTCTTCGGAGATTATGCTCTCAAGTTTTATCTACCACATGATGTTAAATCATTGTCATACCATATACTTATCTGTTGTTCATGTTGCGGTATTATCATTTCAACGACAAAGCACTATGGGAGGTTTGAGCGTTAATCAAATCTCTTCCCAAATATTCCTTTTCTTAAGCAACGTATAGGTATAAGTTACGTGCGTGTGACACTAAAATTAGATGGACGAATCGGGATTTTCAATCGTATTAAAAAAAAACAGAATGAGGAATAATTAAGAAGCGTGTGTGTGCATTGTTAGAAAATAACTGCGAAGGATTATATTACAGTTTCAGCCACAATGGTTGGTGCATTGGTAAAAAATTCGAAACGTTGACAGAGGAGCGTAGTCATGGCGAATCCGATAGATTCTTGAGTATTTCTGTCAACGGTTCCTGAATCTCCGAAGGATTACCTGTTTTCTTGAACTTTGGACAACAATCTACCTGTATTGGATTTCGAATAGTGGAACATTTCAGACGAACTATCATTACTCTATGCAACATGTTGCGAAAGGCAATGCGAATGAAAAGCGATTTCTTTTCCGAAAAACTATGGATGGAAATATTTTGAAATTTAAAAAATGCTTTGCAACCACCTTGTAATCAGTCGATATTTTTGGGTATAATGCGTTTCCAGGTCGAACATCATTATTGAAGTAAAACGCCATGGTATGCTACTTACAAGGTTCTGTTGCAATGAAATCGGGTTATTGTCCATCCTTCACACCCCATGTTCTTCACACTATTACCCTGAAGTAAATTGAAGCTGCTGTTGCCACAGAATGAGACGATTTCTTCATTTGTACGGGTTTCAAAACCTTGCGACAAGAATACCGTGGCGTTTTACGCGAACAATTGGGGAATAAGCCAGCATACCATGAAACAATAAGTCACTAAGATGTTGTTAAAACAGTTTTTAATTCTAAATGTTTACCAGTTTCATTTTTTCATGGGAAAAATTGCTTCTCATTCGCATTGCCGTTCCCATGAATTTGCATAGATTAATGATAGTTCATCTGAAATGTTACACTATTGTAATTCCAATACATGCAGACTGTCGAACAAAGCTCGAGGAAATAGATAATCATTTGGAGATTTCGGAAAAGTCGAACGAAATACTCAAGAATCAATCGAATTAACCAGAACTACACGGTTCTGTTAAAGTTTCGAATTTTTTACCTGTGCACCAACCATTGTGACTGAGACTGTATGATATGGTTTCCTTGCATATATAACGGCATTGACTTTCAGAAACTCCGCCTTTTCCTGTTTTTGTTTAAAATGGATAATAGAGACCACCACAAATACAGCGAGTCCTATCTCGTATTCGTGATTTACGTCGACGAATTTTAGCAATTTCTGTAACGTGGACAATGGTTGAAACATCATTAACTTACCGCCACAGGTCTTCTTTAATACCATTACATCTATCTCTCCTCAGCGCTATATCCCAGAATTAATTCCTGTTCTTCTGTATCCAATTATTTTTCGGATGACACTTTCTTGGCAAAACACAACTTTCTCTGCTGGATGGGCCTCCAGGCGATTTGGTCCCAAAGTCTGAGGGGGGCGGTTAGAGTCTCACACGGGACTGGCTCTTCCAGCACAAGTATATGTGCATGAGCCAAACAGAGTACGATGGCATGCCAACGGAGACACCAAGATTATTATCGCACGGAAAAAAATGTCATTAAATTACCTGTTAATTAATTTGAACACATTGTTATGTGTGTCATTTACTGTGCCTGCTGGGCCTTCCGCCTTTTTCACTATTTTAATTAAAAACTAATAAGGTCGTCATGGCATGCGAATTTACCAGAAACAACTACTTCGCGATCAAGTCACAAGATATTACTTCAACTGCCTCTTTTTACTAATTAAAACTTTGATTAACGGTACTTAATTACTTGTATGAATAGAAGTGTTTACTTATTCGTGACATCATATAGAGTAACAACGAGATTTGTCGAACGTTTCGATTATTTTTCAATTTTAAATTATACCTATACCCATATCGTTAAAACGATGATCTAGAGATTATTTTCCCCATTTATTTGGGCGAGCATATAAAAAGTAGTTCGCTCATGTACAAAACTGAAGGAGTAGTTAGTTCGGATTCAAACTGAACCGCGTGTGCGTGGGTTTTTCTCCATACGACGTAAATGTCATCTTCCGCTATTGAAGGCAGGGATAAGTGCGGAGACCCTGTGAGACGGAGCATGCGCTGTGGGGAGATTGTGATTGATAACCATAAATACATCGAGTCAATGATAGTTTCCATTCAGTCAGATCATACTTCATTATTCAAATCAATTTGAACCTTTAAATTTACTGAAATTTATTTTCCGGGTGAATGTGAATTTTTGGCAGAACAGTCGTGATAAATGCAAATAGCTGATGATGAATATATTCATTTAAGTTACGATATTCTTTATATGATACAGTTATAATAGCAAACATCAGATTACTCATGACGGGAAATGTAGCACTAAAGATATTTGTGTAAAATATGTATTCACTGAATATATTGTCTGCTTCTGAATTTCATTTGGCGGATATTCTCTTGATTAAACTTTTGTAGCTATTTTTGGAACAAAAACAAGACAACAATGTGTGAAAAACAAAACCCCCCTATTCCACCTGTAAGCTGATTGGATAAGAATTAACCAATAAAAAAGTATTTATATCACGAACGTATATACACGTGGCATTTATGGATGAGGAAATACCTTTGAGAATATGGCAAAATGTATACTGTTGAAAGCTGTTGTCTGAGATTTATCATCCGAATGCATGTTACGACCATACGTAGATACACGCTTAAAACTAAAGTGTTAAAATAACGCTTTAAGGGTGTCCACATTGACTACATTTATCAGAGCAGTCACTGTGGACACCCTTTAAGGGTTACTTCAACACTAGGAGTTAGTTTCAACACTAGTTTTAAGCGTGTACTTCTGTTCGTAGCCAATGTAGCAGGTGTTATCTGGGTATATAAGGTTGTGTCCGAAAGAGGACAGCCGACTCGCTCAGTGGTAACACAATAACATTCATAAAAGGAAGACACACCTTCAGCCCTTGGTTGGTTTTCGAAGTGTCTACACGAGAAAATAGAAGCACTATTGTTATGAACTATCGCCGATTTATTTCTTCTGAATACGCTAGGCCGTTCGTAAAATCGATCTTCTTAAGAAACATTAAACAACTATATATCAGTAGACAAATAAACAAAAGGTAGCACCTTTGAGACTAACTAGTTTATTTCAACATGAGCTTGCGTAGACACAAGCCTACTTCCTCAGATGCTTGTGTCTACGAAAGCTCATGTTGAAATAAACTAGTTAGTCTCAAAGGTGCTACCTTTTGTTTATTTGTCTACTACAGAGACTAACACGGCTACCCCAAATCATTCTATATATCAGTAGAATGAGAAATAAAGTAGAAATTTTCACAACTTTAGTATGGTCTCGCGCAGTATCCCACAGTCGTGCCCTTCGTGAACTACGTATACGACACGGTAGCGTGTCCGAATCCCAGGACAAATAGTTAAAAACAGATAATTTCATTGGCTCGCTCACTTATGTGACGTGAAGCTTTGTGAAGCTAGAGTAGGATCAAATACACGGTGAATGAAGTCTAAGCGAAGGGTATAATTTAATGAAATGTGATATTCCCTTAGCTCGGAAAGATGAGATTTGGAAGATGTACATTTTTACAGTAAATTGTAGACGATATAAATAATTATATTTTAATTACGTACCTAACGTCCTTAGAAGGTTTTTTTCTATAAAAATACGTGTTCGACTCTGAGATATTTTCCGGTGAAAGATTGGCTTTCTTTCAACCCATATACGAATTGCTGTGCAGTGAGGTGTAATTTCTTTATTATTCGGCAATCGCACTGGGCAAGGGATATGAGCGACACACCCGCGGACCGCCTGTTATTACCGTACTTCATATGGCATCAATGACCTTTTTCAACTCGAACACGAATACATTATGACGTCTCCCGATGTAATTGAGCTTCGATACATGAAACATCGGTAACGGAATTTTATATGGAGAGAATTACACAGTTATTTCAAGCGTGATACTTTATCAAGAGTAATTGTGGACATCCAGATTGTTATACACGCTGCAAAATATAAAATTTAGGCAGAGTTAACTATTGAGTTTTGACCAACTCCAAAGTAGACGACTAATTAAATGGGCAACCCTCTAGAACTAGAATATAACCAAATATAAGGCCATATAAGATGCACCAGTATTAAAGGCCTCCAGTGTAATTTGTGGCCGTTTCATTTTTCAGTTACACTTTTTTGTACGCCAAGTTGTCCCCCATTCTTTTTGTACATGAACCGCCGTTGTCGGGCAACAATTCTTTCATTTTCTGCCAACTGTTATATTTTCGAATTGAAGCACGTGTCGAATTGTGACGATATACAAGTGAGTATATACAATAAAAATGTGATCATCCAAAACATATATAAGAATAATCTTTCGAATATCCTCAGCAATAGGGAACCAAAGTAACAGGATTTGAAGTTTTTGTATTTCATCAACATATAAAATATATGCAGTTTTGTAAAGTTTTATAGAATTGGTTAAAGGTTTCACTTTTCAGTAACTCCTCGCCTCTTATGTTCTCTTTGCCTTGTATCCGGTCTTTTCTTCCCCATCTTTCATTTTAAGACGATAACACGATTGAACTCACTATGTATTTCTATAGGAATAAAGGCCTTCAATTATGTCTACGTTTTTAGGAAGTACTGTACAATCAAAGGAAAAAATCTACTCGCACTACCTCAACAAAACATATTGTCGTGAATTCTACATCATTTATATTAATTCTAGTTTTAGTGGGAGCAGTGCCCATTTAAACTGTTTGAATGACATACTGGAGATATCTTTACTCCACCTGAAGACTCGAGCATGAGTACATGTGCCCTTATGCGTTCAGAAGGTCTCTAGAATTCTCAAAAATACGACAAATAAGCACACGTGATTATCATTTACCATCTTCTCTCAACAACTTATATATGTGGACCCTGATGCGCTGTTTCGACGCATGACTAAACCCGTTAAATCTGCATGCAGTATTAATGCGTTCTGTCACAATGCGAAAATTGTGAGAAAACTCGTTCCAATAATGCTCAGCTCATAGAAAAAGATACATTCACATAGCACAAAGACACTTTCGCGAATATCGAATGTTGCAAGAGTGGGCCCTAACAACGATGTCTTTTAACACAAACAGGTGTTGAGATGTTGGCATAAGTACCAAATTAGCCGCTTCAAATTTCAAAATTTTCAAGGGGAACACCCATGATCTTCCAATTCACTTTTCAGGGCGAGTCACACCCCATCACAATCTACCTTGTACGCACCATAGCAACCATGGGCCTACGTTGATTGCCATTCTTCCCCAAGTTTATGTCGTCCTTGGTGAACTGTGCTATGCTAAAATGTGCCACTACGCCCCATTTAGGTGAATTTTGAATCTGGTGATGTCTGAAGAAATCCTCCAACACTCGGTATTGCTAAGTATTTCAAGCCGCAAGAAGAAATGTTGCATCTTAAACCAACGGAGTTTGCCGTTGTTTGTAATTTTCTATTAATTTTGATATAACCACACCCTTCATCGCGTTCTATTTTATTTTGTAATAAGCAGGAATATACATTTTTGTGGATAGTTATGTAGGTTTAATGTTTTGGTGGGAAATTTAAGCCGTTCTACGTCGGGCATTACAGGTTAGTTTTTTAAGTATTTTTGAATTTATGAGGTTTACCCTATGTTGAGGCGTTTACTTCATCAAAAGTCCTCGATGCTCATCCATTAAAATCAGATAAACTATTTTTAAGCTGATTTATCCTCACACATCCCGAGCTAGCGTATCCAATTCTGCTTAAGCCGGTGATAGGGGCCGTGTGGATACTTCATTGTCTCCAAACGAACAGCTGCAATAAAAGCGCGGCTGAGATACTAAGGCTACGTCCGATAATCCATCGTATTCTCGGGTCTGAATGTGAGAAACGGAAGGAAGCTTGCCTGTATAATCACATGGTTGCTTTTGAGTCGCCAGATGCCAATTTTTCCCACCTCTTGAATATTGCTCCCATTTATTAGCTGTATGTGGTAGGATTCTGCTGGTGGACTGTTAGTCCCCGAGGCCCGCCCTCTGTACATGTCATTTGACAAATATATGTAGGTTTATTGTTTTGGTGGGAAA
The DNA here is from genome assembly GCA_036873755.1 of Hanleya hanleyi. Classification (NCBI taxonomy): domain Eukaryota; kingdom Metazoa; phylum Mollusca; class Polyplacophora; order Lepidopleurida; family Hanleyidae; genus Hanleya; species Hanleya hanleyi. Next base: position 96,027 of record JAVTVY010047994.1, read on the forward strand.
TTTAAGCCGTACGACGTCGGGCATTACAAGTTAATTTTTCTGGGTATTCTTGTATTTACCAGGTAAACCTCATGCCGTGGTGCCGAGGGAATCTTCCTGTATAGTCGTATGGTTGCTTTTAGTCGACAGACCAAACTGCCTGATTTCTTAACAACAAAGACCATATACCTTTTTATGCGCTAATATTTTCGAGGTCACCATCTTCCTGTTTTATGCCAAGTTCACAGCCAGAAAAAGGGTGATGACCCATCACCTTTTTATGATAATGGTGCTGATGGCTAATGTCGTCACCCTTTTAGGGGGATAGCTCAGTTCGTCACCCTTTTAGGGAGATGACATAAAATTTGCACTCATTGTTTAGGGTGATAGCCATCACCCGTTCAAGGTGATAGCCATCACCCTTTTAAGGTGATGGTGGAAAAGGGTAATGGCTCTAACTCATCACCGTTTTTGGGTGATGCCGTCTTCACCATTTTATGGTGATAAGTATCATCTTTTTCTGGCTGTGTTAATCAGTGGATCCCAACGCTTCCGGAGAAGCTTATAATTTTCGTTATCAGAGGATGTCTGGCCTGCCCACACATTTCACACATAAGCGTGTGATTGTTGGATTGTTTAGGCCTGATATACTCTACACATGGCTTGTTTTTGCGACCGACATTTATGTCTAACCATAACATGCCAATAACTGTGAATTGGGGCACTTAGAATATGTGGATTTATCATGTTAAAAAAATTTGATAACCTCTTGACCTCTGTTGACCAAATGTTTTGACCAATCATGAATATAACCCAGTTCCTGCTTCAGTATCTTCTAGTGATAATATAAAAATAACATGATTGTTTGAGGCGTTATACTTTTTTATTGGCCCAACATCAATAAATAGCAGCCCAACATAGTCATTAGCTACCCAAGGGTTCGATATTTCAGTGGGACAGCACTATAAAATGGCAGCGTTAGATCTGCTCTGTTACAAGTAGGTACCCCTGCCCCTCCCCCTCCCCTCCCTTCCCTGTCGTGATATAGCTGAAAAAATGTTGAAAGCGACGTTAAACCCTATTCACTCACTCACTCACCCAAGGGTTCGAGGGCCGCTAATGTCTATGGCAGGCTTCTAATAATCGATGGAGAGTCGATACCATCCATTTCCAATTGGAGCGATATACAAGTGATGAGAAAACTTGACGACGTCTGGCGACTGAAAAGCAACCATATGACTTTACAGGAAAGCATCCCTCGGCACCTAACATTCAGACCCGAGAAAACGGTGGATTCTCGGATGTAGCCTTAGTTTCGCAGCCGCGCTTTTATTGCAGCTGTTCATGTGGAGACTATGAAGGATCCACACGGCCCCTAGCACCGGCTTAAGCGGAATTAGATACGCTAGCTCGGGAGCTGTGATGACAGATCAGCTCAAACAACTCATCTGATGTTAATGGATGAGCATCGTTGATCGTTTAAAACTGTTCCCTCGATTGTGAATGAGAATGCGAGCTCTCAGACTCGTGTGTGTGTTTACCCTCTTCTTCTTGTTGTCTGCCAGTAGCCTCTGTTTATGTATACTATGATTGTTTTGGTTTAATTTGGTTATAATGCTTGTCTGTGTAGTGATATGACCAGGCGATGGGTTTCATAGATAACGTGGCTTCGCGTCACATCTGACCACTACAGAAAATCAATATAGGAAGCCTATTTGGCCATTCGAACTACCCAATCCCTATACGCCCGGAATATATCAATTATTTAGCAGGTGGGTTTAGACTTGTTTGTACGCTATTAGACAGAGGCTCAAATTGTTTTGATATCTGAAATATCAGTTCATGTGGTTCATTACCTCTTCACCTGTACAGGCACAATTTTCCCTTCAATTAGAATGTATTCATGTTGATGTACAAGACCCATATCCGGGTGGTATAACGATACGAAATTTATTGTCATAAATCAGTACACGAACGAGGGTCATGTCATTTGCTGTGCCCTTATCCCCTTCCATTTTATAATATTTAGATAGGGCCTAAGGGTCACATTGTTGAATTAATACCGTTGTGGGAGACCCTAATTTACGTCATGGATAGAGTAAATTAGACAATATTTCCGTTCTCTGTATGTACATCCACATTCGGTGTCCTCTGTCGACGTTGATTACCTCTGGATATACCACTTACAACGTGGAAGACAAGTGAGCGATAACATGTAATGGTGGTGGAAACGTAGAAAGGCGTAATCTGATGGGGGATCATCTGAGTCCACAGGCAGATAATCTGACTGTATTACAGCCATCACAAGGACCACGATATATATATATATATATATAATTGCTGTGCCCCTATGCAAAACGATACTGCCGATAGTTTCGCAGACCTGAAATAAGTATTGTTCCAGACTAATTGTCTATAATAAAACAAAACTTGAGATCTGTACATGTGCTAGAGTTCACGGAGGTTGGTTAATCATTTCCCCCACAACTGTGCAGGGAATAATGTCGGTGTGGAGGCTAAGAATGTCCGGTGGCTAAGAGTGTCCGGGTCCTATCTCCTAACACAGCTAGGACATTTTTTTCCAAATTGGGAGCCAGTGTCCGTTCCTGGTTGCAATAGAAAAGGATATAAGAAGGGACACTAATCACCAGGACATTTTTATCCACACCGGCATTTCACGCATGTCAGAATATGCATACTAGGTATCTGTAATCACACCCGTAACTTATCGTACATTAATATGTTCCTTTGATTAACCATATCATCAAAAGAAAACGCAAGATCAAAGAAAAATATCTTGAAATAGAAAGTGTGCCAGAAAGATTACTTTCTCAGACTGTGGCTGCTTCTCTGTATCTTAAATCATGCGATCAGTAATAAAAATCCGCAGTATGTGATCCCTTGTCTATACGTGCAGTGCTGTGTACACACACATGAATGCTCTTGTCTTGGCTCGCTATCGTTCACGAATACCGACAAACTGTAACATTGCTAACATAACTTTCCGCACCTGGCGAATGATAAGAAACAGTTTCATGTGTCGAATATCTCATTTGATTCTTTTACCTGTGGCATCCAAGTCCACGCTGATTCAAACATCTTAACAGTGAGAGTCTTATCCTCATTGTCATTCTGCATATGAGTTACTCCAAAGCCATCTACCACCTGTAGTCGGTGCTGCAGTAGGGGGTTGGAAGGTAGCTAGCGCATTCCTCAGCCCAAGTAGCATTTTGGAAATACGTCGTTTGCAGATGATGGTGGATAATGTCAAAATGGCGACCATATGAGGTCCGCTTATGAGTGCAGAATCTTGATTTCGACATATTTATCAAAATAGGCCGATAACACGTTCAACAAATCTGACGTAACAACAATAAAATTTCAGCCTCTGAGCCCCAGGAGTAACAAATTATCCAAGGGAGCGTGAGGCGAAATCCCCATTTCACATATACGGTACACTCAAATTGCACAGGCCTGGTAGGATCTATTGACTAGAATTGAACGTGTACTAGCATCACTCTTCAGTCCTGCTTTTTGTGTGGTACTAGTTTACTTTAGTGTAACTATGTTATGCATTTCAGACAATCAAGGTGGCATCTGTCGACATCTATTTTTTCTCATCATATCCTCACAGGACATGTGAAGTCAATTATATAAGCTGTTTATCGACATATTATCGTCCAATCAAGTGCTAATTTTCACAGTTAGTGTGCAAATATGAGGCCGAGTCAGAATATTCAAACAAAGAATCTGTGAATTCTCAAGCAATCCATGTGGTCGTCATTTATAATTGTGATATCACACTACACAGACAGTTTTATTTACCATACATATTCTGTGGCGGGAAAAGCTTGCGCAGGCCGGACAAATGTATGGAAAATGTATCGTAAATGATTTTAGTCAACATTTAACATACATTTCTCATACATATGAGCGGCTTTTGCAAGCATTTCCCACTATGTTAAATGTATGGAAAATATAACTGTACACGATTCTTGGCGCTACCTTTGGTTACTTGTGACTAATTACGCTTAACCGGGCATGGGTAGCGGCCGTATAAACAACATGGTATACATGATAGTCATGGTTTCTTCGTGCAGTTACAATCAACGTGACTGATACACAATATTACTCTCGAACCCGATTTGGAAATTCACCTGTAAGAAAGATTATTGTCGGTGAAACTCATGAACCAGATGAGCATCATTTCTTGTAGGCCTCGTTGAAAACTGTTGACTGCATTTTTGCATCAATATAGACTGCGTATATACCGGTAAATTACTAATTTGAGTAGCGTGACTGCTTTTATTGCAAGCTACCAGATCGATACCATGACCAATAACAAATGCACTTTTCAATAACTTGACTCTTTGTCGATACAGACACTAGTATAAACAATAAAACATATCTAAAACTGATGTTATGAGCTACGTTGCTAAAAACGATAATAAGGCACTATAATAGAATATCTGAGTGCCTATTCGCTCTGAAACGAAGAAGTACTTTGAACCTTCCGTGAAAAGAAATATATATCACTGAAAATGTGTTAATTATGTAGATTAACCAAATTCCGTGAAAGCCAAAGTCCAATTCTTGAAGAAATACACATATCTGTATCTGTCGTCTAGTTATGTGTAAACTAAGATAGAGCGGTAATCCCTCCAAAAATTATATAAACTCTGCATATTCAGGTCACGGGAAACAACTTCTAACTTGAAAAAAAATGGAAAATTCATATATATTTCAACATTTTTCCGTCTACGAGATTACTTAAGTTACTTCTACAGCTTTGGTTGGATATACGCGAGAATCAATTAATTGCTATAGTAAGGATAGTCAACCTATAATGTTAATTTGCTACAAGTTACTAAACATGACCATACCATAAAACCAGCTGCAAGCCGGTTACCTGAACCGCTATTATTTTTCTTTAATACATGCAATATCATGAGTTGGTTGAGTCCATATATACTGTACAATTGTATAATAATGGTATCCTGTTTGAAAAGCGTGAGTAAAGCAGTCATGGGAAAGTTTGTAAGTTTTTACTTTTTTTCAAACCTCCGCCTCCGTCAATTTATTTTAAGTGTGGTCTTCCGACGTGGGGAAATGGTATAAGATAAATAACAAATAGACTTCTTGACTTTCAACATTATTATATTCCGACTGCTTTTTATACTTTTGCTTTTCAAGGAATGTTGTACAGACGTAATGGCAAGGTTTATGTACCGTATAGTATATGCCTTGCAACTAAAGGATATGTCCATGATTTCACAAAATAAAACATGCTAAACTGATCTATAAACTTCTATGCATCATTAAGTGAGATCCATAAAAGAAGCTAGTAACCTCTACGTGTAAGCTGAAATAATACCGACACAGTTTATAATATTAGCTGATTTTGAGACAATGAACAGGCTTAAGGCATATAACTACCATCGAGTGAGGGGTGCATTTTTTCAATTAACAGGATATCATTAACAAAGCCTGATTGCCCTAGAGAACTTTGTAAAAAGGAAAACCTTAGAAGAAGGGGTATTCTCTGATATGCAGGATCAGTGGCAGAAAACAATGGTTCGCACTATTAATCAGCTGTCTTTGTACTGTTGATCTTGAACGTAAATCAGTTGTTTGCCCGATATATTGTTTTCGGCAGTTCGCACAGGCAATAAAGTGTTGCTCCATAGTAAAAGATATGGGCGAATGCGGAAATGACATAATAATCAAGATATTTTTCCCCACGTTTTCTTCATATGTTGATTTAAAATTTTCGTAAAAGAATATTTATAAATAGACCATAACTGAAGTTGCATATACGGGGGCACTTTTGTACACATGGCAGTCCTCAATATCTGCAAATAGTGACTTATTGAAATAAAATGAGTTATTGTTCACACTGAGTTTTATACTATCTAAATTGAAATCTTCAGAGAATCGGTCATGTGTATGGATAAAAAACGAGCCAGAGGTGAATAGCTTCTAATCCTAAATTAAGTATAGTCTTTAATATCAAATGAGTTACTTATTTGAGCTGATCTGTTATCACAGCTCCCGAGCTAAAATATCTTAATTCCGTTTAAGCCGATGCTAGGGGCCGTGCGGATACTTCATAGTCTCCACATGAACACCTGCAATAAAAGCGCGGCTGAGATACTATGGCTACATCCGACAATCCACCGTATTCTCGGGTCTGCATGTGAGGTGCCGAGGGAAGCTTTCCTGTAGAGTCATATGGTTGCTTTTTAGTCAACAGACGTCCTCAATTCTTCCCACTTGCATATTTCTCCAATTTGAACATCAAAAGTGCCCTTTTAGTATCAATGTTCAAAAAATCTACATCGTCCCTTACATAACATTTGACGTTCATGAGAAACTTTCTTAAGATATCAGGTAATGGCTTACCATTTGGAAAAGGGATCAGAGACCAGTAATATTGAGTCTAAATTGAAATACAGGGGCCTACATAGCACAATGTATTCTGCGGTTTGCTCTTGGATAGCATTTTTCTTTTTACTGACTTACGAATTTTAGAGAAACCATGAAAGTTGATAGTTTTGGACTTCAATTTAATCAGAAATTTTAGAATTTTTACAATAATCTCGAGTTTCTGAATAAGTTTACGGAGTTCTGTTATAATTTGATGGTCTGGATTCGTTCCGATTTGGTTATTTTTCAATATTTCCAGAATTTCGTCCTTGCAATACTCCTTATCCAATACGGCTGTACCTTTATCAGCCTCTTTAATTAAAATGTTCGGATTGGACAGCATTTCTTTAATAGCTGACTTCTGTTTAAAAAATGTATTTGACGAGCATGAGATGATGTGGTCAGGGGTATATTATGTAAACCATCGAAATATAATTCCAGGTGATCATCATCGCTTGTACGAGGCCGAAAAGTCGAAGGATATTCAACTAAAGTATCATCGGAAGTAGACGTTAATGTGCTTTTTCAATGCCATATTTAATTTGAAATTCTAGCTAATTTGCTGAAACCCCGGATATCTTCAGACAGATTATATGGATTAGGTATTTTGGTAGAAGTAAATAGTCTCAATTTCAATACACGAATTTGAACTTCGTCTAGAGTCACAAAAGATTAATTAATTACTTGTGGAACCAGGTATTTTGATTTCACTTCCTCTCCCTTGGGCCACGGATCTCTAAAAAATTATACCCGAGCACTTGAACTATATTGCAAATTTTCGTCCTGATTGTTAGAAATGTTACCTATTGCTCTATTTCTCTGTTGTCCATAAAATAATGTGGCTTGCAGATGATCACGTCGGTTGACAAATGCAAGTGAAGAGTTTGTGGACTCTCGGTCGTTGTTGCCTCCTAGCTCCATAATTGGCTCTCTGGACTGCAGGAACGGAGGTCCTAGGTTTGCTGGCGAATTTGAGCCTTGTTCCCAGCTGTTTGCTGTTTTCGCCTAATCTGCCATTGTTGATTAAGCAGGGATTCCGTGCTGAGGACTGTATATATATGCATATATATAGTATTATGGACACGGAAATTCTTTATGGACGATGGCTGACCAGTAAATGTCGGATCTAACACTTACAGGCATACACACCCATACACTACAATCAAAAATATGACCCTGTGAATTAATCCGTTTGAAATGATAATCACTAATCTATTTATCGTAGGGAAAATCATGAAACAGGAAGAGATTCATCACATTTATGCTTCTATTGACATTCGTGTCGTCTACAATAATGTGATATTAGGTTCGTTTTGATGAAGTTTACATGTACATACAACCTCATTATAGACCCTCGTGGCATTGTGTTAGCTACGAGAAAGTATAAATGAATCAATCCCTCTCAATGTGCATTCACGTTTTGATTTTACTGAATCGAAGTTTGTATTGCTCCACTATGAGTAACTTCTGAGTGAGTACCAAATACCTGCAACACAGCTTGACCCAGTTTACGGGGGAATCCCCGTGCCCACACGTGGGAAGCTTACTGGGGGCTAACAAGCTATAAATAGCCTTCGCGGAAATTATCACTGACCTATTTGAGTTTCCGCGAATTTTGCACCTTTTTATAGTCTCATTAGTCGATGTCGTGTTTTTTAGCAAAAGACCAGTGATGTAAGTGGTTCTCATCTACATTTCTGTATTCCAGAAGTCAAACATTCTATACGAGAAATGACTCGCGTGGCAGAGCAACGCGGAAGAGACGTGACAACTTCCATCGGTTAATCCACTTGAACAAATAAGACTCGTATATAGACGCGGTAATACCCAGAATAACAGTAGCAATTTGGTCTCAACGACAAATTTATGTCACACCTGATACAGACGTAGCAAGGTGAGTTCTGTTTAGCATTTTTTTTTCGAATGCCTTGCTGGATCAGCACCGATATATACTTAGATAGGCACTTCGTGTATTTTCAGGAAAAGCAATATTTTGATTCTTTGCCTGGATCGGAACAAATATTATAAATTTTCACAAATTGCCATATTTTTAGTAGATCGGTAATGGAAATAAAACAAATATACTTAGTGACGGTTGTAGAAAATTTAATGACGCCTGTAAAGAGATTGTGGTACATGTGGTTTGCTATCCACACTTGGCCGGCTGTATTTCAGCTAGGATACAGAAACAGAATCATTTTCTGAAACATTGATTTTATCCAGTCTGAGTGTCAGGCCCTTTCAGGTTTTGATAGTCAGCTTGGATTTTGTCTCAATCACCTTTTCCCACGGTTCATGAATTGGGCCCATAAACATGTGTCAATTTAATAGGCTTAGTAGTTCGAATGATACGTCTTATTGCCATAACCACTTAGCTACACAGCACGACAGGTGCGCGATATCTTTTCCACGGGTATAAACACGGCTAGCGTGCATAACATAAGGCTCCCAGTCCCAGGAGTCGCCATGCATGATAAATTGACCCGAAAACGATACCGGAATACCCCAGTCAGCTTTCGGGTTCTATCTCTTGTGAAAATTCTTTGTATATTTGTTCTAAAGACTATTGTACAAATACAGAAATCTCACGTAAACTACACACAATGTATGACGCTCTATTCTGGTGATTTGGCCGAGACACAGCACCATAAATATTTATACATTTACCTGGAATGTGAGCGTGTCATATTGTGTATCCGCTTTCTCTAAACGCCACATGTGAATCGAGATAAGAAAATAAAAATATGAAAAGATATTTCACTTACGGATTTTTTAAGTCTGTACGGTGTACCAGTATAGCTATGACCTTGTGAGATTGCGCTTAAAAGATCCAACGAATGTCTCCTTAACGGAGAGAGAGATTGTCAATACCCCGTTAGGAACCAACCCAGAATGCACATTATGTTGTCACCTTTGCTTGAATGAACCTCAGCACCGTCATGTCTCCATTGATGGATACGGTACGCTGGGTGTTTTCTCCGTTACGGAGATTGACTGTAGCGAAATGGTGGAGAATACTTATCATCCATGTAAACAAGCGTCATGGCACTTCATGATACTCCTGTACATTTTGACTATATTAATGTAATCCCTAACGCAATCTCTATGGGGAAGACAAGAATTAAATGGTACGGACCATCTGTTTATGTATACTATGATTGTATTTTTCTTCCTTTCTTTTTTTAATTGAGTGCTAATGCTGTTATATAAAGTAGATCCTTAGATCATGGATGCGGAAATTGTTTAATGAACGACGGTTGAATAATGAACGAAGGACAACACGCTTATATTAACTTCCTTTCAATACAACATTGCTTGTTTAAGACTTCGGTGACCCTGACCTTGACATTTTGACCTCAAAATCAATAGCTTATTAGTTCCTCCAAGCTTAAGTTACCGAGTATATACCCAAAGTTCACACTGTCCATATCCTATAACTAGGGATAGGCTATCGCATGGAGAAGTTAGGTTGATAGAGCCAGACAAACGAACAGATACATTTCAAAATTAGTGGGTTTCTTTGTTGTCATGAGTCTGGGGTTGTATCTAGTCCCATTTCTTATCCTATAGTGGGGTGATAGCACGGAAATTCTTGGATATTTAACTATTTCCTGGAGTTCGGGTCGTGTAACCTTTGACATCTTGACCTCAAAACCAACAGAGACATTTTTCCCTGTGGGTGAGGTAGGTTTGGAACTAATCAATTAAACGTAACATTAAAAGGGTGGTGGAAAATTATGCCAGCGTACTAACAAGAAGTCATATGATCTGACAGACAAAAATAGTGACTGCGTATTTCAAATGTGATTATTTGTATCCCACCCACGCATTTATCGTAGGTGATCTTGCACCCCAAGCACTGGCTTGAGTGGTGTTAGATACAAATACTTCAAAGCGATGATGTAATAGCCCTATCAAGTCATCTGTTGGATAATGATGAACTATGTGACTGCCTGATAGAATCGACCCAACCGAGGAGATATTTATAGAATGCAAGTTTGTTTTCAGAACAAATACCTTTGAGGCCCGACGCCGACCAAACGATTCATTCTCCACCATGTTCACAAGTCACAAAACTACAATCACAATGCAGCTGCATAACCTGAGTAGTATAGAGCGATGATTTCAGATCCCATTGACCTCAAACAATTTCATATCGTGACCTTTGCCAGCCAATCAGAAGCGAGTATTTTGACCTCGTCTGACTGTATGCATGTACTGACTTGGTTCTGGGGGTTTTCCATCACGGGGAGTGCGCATGTGTATGACGTCACTTCCGGAGGATGTATTCCTCCGCGGTGATGCGGTCATGTCTGGCGGTGATGGAAAAACCATCACAATGCAGCTGCATAACCTGCAACTGGTGTTAATAGACTGATGAAATGATAGACAGACATTGAAATCGATAGGCTTCTTCTGTGCTTTGCGTCTGAGGCCCACCTTCCAAGTCCACAAACCTGAACTCGTTATTGCAATAATTTCCTGACTTTTAGGCTACGGTGAGCTAGATCTTTAGGGCTATTACATCATCGCTCTGAAATATTTTTATCTTGTTCCGCCTGTGCTGGGGGCCGTGTGGTCAAGTCATTCAATATGTCTACATTAACAGCTACAATAAAAGGGTGGCTGGGATACAAATCATCACAGGGATCACTTTTGGTTCTTGTGATGTTTTTTTTTAGAAATTGCTGTCAGTATATTTGTCTGTGGGGCCGATGACCTTTTTCAGTACTCCGGCATCGTTTTCCACTACCCTTTTAATGTTGCGTTTAAATTGACCTTTTGACCTCATAATAGATATGATTCTTCCTTGTCCATGGGAAGGTATAACCGAAGTTTGGTACCAATCCATAACATGAAACAGGAGCGGAACAGAACAGACAGACAGACGAACATCGGTTTCTTTTGACATATGACCTCCTTGGCCCATGGGTAAGATATTCCGAAAGTTTTTTACCAATCCAAAATAAAGAACTGGAGATAATGCCCAGACAAACACGTTGAGGTCATCCCTAACTATTTTATTGAAAAACTACCGGTGGTCTGATAACCATATATGCGCTATATTTGGTTACCAATATCTTAACCATCGTGCTGAATGCAAATATGATACCTCTTCACACGAACAGCTTAAATTATAGAGTGTATTGACAGAAACAAAGCTGCTACGCTGTCAGGAAAAGTCAATAAAGCAAAAACACACTGTTGAATACAGTCCTAAAACTATTATTACGTCCCTGCTACAATGTACGCTATAATGTAAACGGATACTATATTGAGAAGTATTTAATACAGATATCTTCCATATATTGATATGATTTTACATAAATGTGACTATATATATATGGATGTACGAAACAAAACCTATTTCATATGTAACTTAGTGTACATTGCAGCTAAGACGTCTTTATGTCTTTATATGTCTTTATGTCTTGTATATCGCTCCACTTTATATTTTAAAATCTGAATTTCAACAATGTGTGTGTGGGGTTTTTTTTCTTCATTGACAACTGATGTCAACGCCTAGAATCTTTATATCTGTAATTAAAGCCTTTATTTTATATTCTTCTTCTAAATAGGTATCATATGTGTATTCAGCATGGTATGAGGAATATTTTAGTATATCATACTGGTCAGCAAATACATTACATACACGGCTAAGAAACCCCCTGTAATTTTTAAAAAAATATAGGTACCGTTTGCCTGAATTACCCACTTAACTGGCAACTGACTGACGGACAGAATTCGCTATCGCATTACACGACCTCGATCATCTGACGACGAGCGTAAACGACGCTTCAAAGGTATACACTCTCCGTCCCGATGATGTGAATCAATTCACATCACATCAAAATAAATTTCATATTGTGAAGTTCGTTCATTGGAGAAAGTGAACAAAATACAGTGGGCCTATATCGCATAATTGTGAGTGACTATATCGGAAGGCACGTGGGCGTACTGCAGCGTTTTTTCCACTTCCTTTTTGCCCTTTTGGAAGTCTTGGATTCGGAAGTATAATTCTATTATGTTGTCTGGCTTCCTAAACAAATGACTAACACAATGTGTATATGGTAGGCCATCAATGCCAAAATCTCGCTGATTTTAACCGTGGAGTAAATCGATTTTAACTACGGTGTAAATCGAATTTTCAGCGCATTGCGAAGACAAAATCAGAAAATGAACATTGAGAAGAATAAAGCGACTAGAAGAAGCGAGATATCGCGTCCATAATCGGCAAGTTTTTTTGTTTGTTTTTTTTTGACGGAAATGTGCAAGAGATAAGTGCATTATTGTATGCCTCTGTCAAGCATTAATATGTGAAAGTCTCATTGATGGACAACAGTTTATTTGGGGGAAACACAATTGTTCAATAAAACTGCTTCATATGCGAAGGCTTCATATTTTGTTAATCAGGCATCCACTTGAAGATTGCAATTTCCGATTTCGAAATCTAAAATGGTACAAATCGACGTATTTGACGAAAATTCTAAATCATTCTGCATGAAAATATTCCAGCAATGTATTCATATATTCATTCTGAAGCTCCTCAAAATTATACATAGATATTATGAAATTTCATGTATGTATGGTAGATTATTGTTGAAATATCACAAGCTTTCAAGACTCACAATAACACTTACTGTGAAACACTAACATTCCAGTTGAGTTGGATCTCAAAACAGAATAAAACAGTGTAATAATCACGTCACGTTGAACTTTGACGCCACATTGGTCTTGATAATTTACCTGTCGTTGTTAAGCTAATTCCGTATACACGTTACATGCAAAGGTTTCTCCTTGCCAAAATAGCCCACATATTTTTTCTAAACCATCGTGAACTAAGTAATTAATGTCTTTACATAACGACAACGTTGTCGACGTTCGATTAAAAAGCCTAGTTTTTTTTACATTGATAAGCCATAAATAATATTACCATGTGACGACATAAACAACCACAACCGGATGTTCAGGCACTTTTTAGAATAAGCGAAGTGAAAATTGTATATATCTGCCGCACAAATTATGAAACTGTCGCGATTTATCAAACTTGGCGGTAATGTAATTTACCAATATGAACAACTAGGTTTTCTATAATCTAACGTCGACAAAAGCCAGAAATAATTCCTTGTTTACTTTGGATAGATCGCGATCCCATAGGCAAAATTACCAAGACCAATGCAACATCAATAATGTGATGACGCAGTGTTTTACTCTGTACTGAAGCCCAACTCAACTGAAATGTTGGCTTTGTACAGTAACAGTGTTTTCAGTTTTCAAAAGGTTTTGATATCTCAAAAATAATTCAAAACTTCATAACATCTCTGTATATTTTGAGGGTCTTCCGACTGAATATATGTCTATACATTGGTGGAATATTATCATGAAAATTGATCTTGAATTTTCGTCAACTGTGTCGATCGGAAATTGAAATCTTCATGTAGGTGCTTGATTAACAAACTATTAAGCCATTGTGGTGCCCAGTTAACAGTTTTATTCAAAAATTATTCGAGGGAATACTATTGCTTATAAATGAGACTTTCACATTAAAGCTTCGCAGACGCGTATATTCATGCACTTACCTCGCACATATTTCCATAAAAACTTGCCCGATTACGAACGTGATATTTTGCTTCTTCTAGTCGCTTTATTCCTTCTCAATGTTCATTTTCTGATTTTGTTTTCGCAATGCGCAGAAAATGCCACTTACACAGCGGATAAAATTCCATTAACACCGCAGTTAAGCTCGATTTACACCGTGGTTAAAATGAGGTTTTGGCATTAACGGCCTACCATATATTGTGCGCACTCGTACCTCGAGATCATTGAGTTGGGGCGTCGGTTTAATATTTACATCTGTGCCACCATATTACACCAATAACTATCCTTATTGAAATGAATTGTACTATATCAAATACTCCGCACAAAAAATTACATTATTTATTACCTCTGTTAAATTGATGCTCATATGTATTTGTACAGGTGACACAATCTTACAACCAAATGAATGTCGAGCATCTTGTCAACCTACATAGACGGGATAATGTCTTGTCGCATTCTAGATCCAAAATAGTCCCGCGCAAAAAAAAATGTATGTCCGATAGGAAAATATGCCCGCTCGCATCTTGCAATCTAGCTACACGAAGAGCGTTTTTTCCTCAAATAATCATCAATTTTAGTAAATGATTAGTTAATGATCAGAAAGTATTGATCATATCCTCGTGAATTATCAATAATGTCCCTGATCAATATACTAATTCAACTGAGGTTTGCCAAATCAACATGATGGGATCTTCTTGCCTATGCGGATTATCAAGGCTTACATGTCTATCTCTAGATCAATTGAAATAATCCTGGAAGAATAGCATCAAGGGCATTCAAAATGACGATCATCGGGAGTCTAATTGTGGCCTAATGGTGTAATCAACCGAATTAATTTATATCAAAATGACGAGAAGTATTTACCAGAAAATGCGGGAAAAAATCAGTTTGTAGAAAAAAAATCTAGATCCGTTTGTGAATAAAAATAGCCGGTAAGCTGATTCTCAGAAATAAATATTTCATTTTTATTGTAGACGTCCTGGCCATTTGTTTTCTTCAAAGACATTTACCTTCGGGGCATCATAGCAACCACACAGGTAAGGCCTATGTTAAATATGACGCCACTTCTACACATGTTGAATTAATGTATGATGTGTCTTCTAAGGACCTCGCAGATGATGACTTATAAATAACTTTTTTCTAGAAAAATGAACAAATAAAACACTAATGAAATAAAAACACCGGAGGTGTATGCCTATACTTTATTATCTTAATATAGTTTTAGTATCCATCGTTTGTTTGTTTGTTTGTTTGTCCGATTCGTTCGGCCACAATTTAGGTCGAAATGTCCTGAAACTTTGTGGTTACTGTGGATAGTCTAAGAGAAACTAAGAGAACAATTCAATAAGGGCATCTCACGCCCATTGGGGCGGCATTTTTTATTTTTTTTTATTTTTATTATTATTATTTATTTTATTTTATTTTTGTCGAAAAGTCCGCAAAACTGTCAGAATAGCTCTGGGGTTGGGGAAAGTGTTAAAACCAAAAGAAAAAAATCAGAAGGGCACTTAACGCCCGTGGGACCAAGAACATAAAATGTCGTGTACACACTGTAACACTTGTGGCTTTATCATGTGACCATCAAAATGTGCTTAGTATAGTAATAATAATCCCAGAAGTGAGAAAAGTGGGGAGTCAAAATGGGCATAAAGTTGTCCGGCCGGTACCCCGGTAAGGCCACAGTTTCGATCGTGAGGGGATAAATTGATGTGGGGTCAGTGGGGATGACCTAAATCAAACTGAAGTAAAAATAGGCATAAAAAATAGGCATAAAACTTAGTCGGAAGGAGAACAACCATGTCAGCATACCTACGGGGTCGGGAAACACATATATAAGACCCACTGAAGCCAGGAACATGACGTATAGATTAAGACACTACAACATGTGCAAGTTTATCTGTCGCATTTGAAAGACGCCCAGGATGGTATTTGAGATAGATCTCATTGGGTAGGGGCTCGAAGGGCATTTAACGCCCACAGATATCCATTTTGTGTTTGGTGTCGTACGAATCCTCGTACATCTTTCGTCAAGGAGTGAATATTCCTCACTTTCAACTGGTCCTGATTTATCATACCACCTATTTCAAAACGCGCAACCTCCAAACAGGGTTGTCTCCCCTTATGCCATGTCGATCGACCTTGACTTAATTTAGTTTGCATATAGCCCTGTACCAAAACATCTTTTCACAAAACCTGAATCTTACCAGTCAAACAGTCCTTATCAACATACTAATACATACTAAGATATTTAATTGTTCAGATGGGAATGTGCGTGAGCATTTGATTCCGAAAAACAATCATTGCTGTCTTTTTTCAAACAAACGACCGTTTGCTTTGATGTTGTTGTTGTTGTTGTTTTTGTTGTAAAGAGGTGAACGATCATTTAATTATTCATCGAGTGTTTGCTTTCTTTTGTCTGCCGAATCACCCAAATGCGCTGTTGTTGATTAATTCTGGTTAATTCATGTTGTTACGATACAGAACAGTTAGGATAATCTGCACTTTTGATCTCCGTCAAAGGCTACATGGCTTGGTGAAGACCCACTGTGTGGAGAATGCCAGGGCGTTTTTCGTCCTCGATAGGTGACTTCAGGCAGAGCCGATCGACATGGCATAAGGGGATATAACCCTGTTTGGAGGTTTCAAAACCCGAAGTGTATATCATCTACGAACCATGCAGAGACGAGAACCGACACACCGCGTGTGTATTGCGTGACATCTTCCACCAGTAGCTACGTCAGTCTTCCTAATTGTCTAGTGTCAATACGTTCCTTGAATACAAATTACCAGTAAGATACCAAAGCCAGTTTGATATGTGAACGTAGAAATTGAATTGATGTGAATAAGTCGGCTGCATTTGTGCAGCATACGACTGATCATGTAATGTGACGTAGGTATTTCACCCAGTAAATATACAGTTATAAGCTTTACTATGAGAAGAAACCCGGCGATGTCACTGTTTCAGCCTCTGTTTTGTTGTGATAATTGTGGTTTTATAGGCATACACGTGGGTTTATTTTATTATTTTGCTACACTATATCAGTAATAAATCGTCAGACTGCAAGGGCCCCAGGTAGCACCCAAGGGTAGCAATTTTGTTGCGTTTATATATATATTTTTAATAAACATGCATACTTCTTTCCTTTTATCGATACTCAAACGCCGAATTATTATTAGATGAATTATTATTATTATTAGATGAATTATTATTATTAGATACATCTCACGCAGGGTCTGATAGGCTGCTTATAGTGTTGTTCGAGGCAGAACGAGTGTGTTGTAATGCAGAATTCCGGGAGTCATATGTACAATATCAGAAGTAAATGAACTGGAAGCAGTGTGTATCATTAGATTTGACCAGCTAGACGGCAATGTAAAGGATATGTTACGTTTACATACGAAAACTCCTTTGTGCAGATATTGCTTGACAAAATTATTTTGGTTTAAGGTGTCATATTTTTGCTATACGAGAAAATCCTCACTGAAAATGCCTCAAAAATACCATATCTGACCAAGGAGCACATTTTGATCAATCAGATCTCCATTTTTATATAACGGAGCATCACAATTTCTTTGAGGCTGATATTTCAGTATGTAAACTTAGAGAAAAATCTGATTTGACAGGTTTTGGATTGGAATACATGTGGAATCCAAATAAAGAAATCCAAAGTTACTGGTTGTTTCATCTTAATGAAGAGTTTGTTGTCCTACAGCTGGCCAATTTGATTAAAACAGATCCAGAAATCGATCTGACCTTCTCCGCATCTTGAGTCTATTCCTGCTCGCGTCAACGGTAAGACGGAGTGACAACCAATCTACCAAGCGAAATGGTGTTGTTTATATCACCCTTGACTGATGTGGAAACTGTGTAGCTATACGCAACTTAGTTCGGATAATTTATGAATAAATACAAAACAAATTGGTTATGGTTGGGTCATGTATATATGTCGCTTTAACAGGAAAATTTAAATTTTTTTTTTTTTTTTTTTTTTTTTTTTTTTAAATTTGTCAGTCTCGCTGGACTAGGTGAGTCGGTTGAGTAAGAAGACGTCTGTCCCATCATATAGCATGTCGAGTTCCGTTGATTGCTTCAAAGTTATTTTGTGACAGAAGGTCACGGAACGGTCTTGAGATAGGAAGGAGGTCAGATCCAACTTAGACAATCGGTTTCTGGGCCGTTTTTAATCAGGTTAAAAGTTACCTTCCTCTATCAGATATATACATTTTCCTCATTAGCAATCTCCTTCGTCTGCATTACACAGGAGTGCATATGAGAACCAAACCTGTTTTTCAGTTAATGTTACTGTACTGTACAAAAGTATCCCCTTATTGCAAGAACGGACAGTTCACCTACTGCCTGGTCCGACTAATTAACGTAAGAAACCGTAAACAGACAGTGAAGAAACTGTTGACAGCCGTTTGGGCGGAAATTCAATAGACCAATCCAAGCCATTCGATCTTCATCACCGGTCACAGCGTATGTCATTTTTCGGTTTTCCGTGAAGACACAGTAAGGGTGACAGATCTTAGTGATAAAAACAAGAGGTTGGAAAGCTGGCACGCGCTAAAACGAAGCCTTGCATTTCGATGGCAGGAAGAGAGACACACCCCGATGATTCCTCGCGAAGACTCATGGCGTTTAACCTTCTTGTTTGATCATCGATAGCCATCGCTTGAACATCGCTGTGGAAGAACAAATGAATCTAACGTTTAATGATTCAGCTTTCAAAATGTGGTTCAATTCTACATTTTGTTAATACTGACCAAAATTCTGAAATTCGAACTTTAGAATTTTGACTCTTTTAGCTGGACGCGTTTATTACGGTTTTTACAACAGCGTGAACTTTCAACATTAGCGTATTACTTTTAGAATGACAAAGGATTTAGAATGTTCATTCCATCGCAATAGAAAATTTCTTCGACGGTATGCTGGTCTTGTCCATTACTACGGCTCTTACTCGAGCGTAGTCTTTCGATAGCACTGTTGTCTTTTGTTGCCGTATGTTTATTCTCATGTAAATCATGTTCCTTTCCACTCCACTTTCCACGAGTTGGTCAGATTATAAAACACTTAAATCACCCAGCACGACATACCAAAGCATGTACCACGACGTCAAATTTATCACAGCTGTTTGTCGAGAGATGAATGGAATTTCAAGTCGTGTTATATGCATTACATGTCGGTGTATCATTGACAAACCAGGTGCGTTACACCTATCAAGAATGTCAATTTCATCTATGCGAAGCTCACTGGGCAGGTTTATAAAGTCGAGTAATTGTGAAGGTGGAATCGAACCCGCAGTGCATTTGGCTGTCTATTGAGATGTCTTGGTGTAGTGCATGGTGCCCCAAACATTCGTCATCCTTTTAACGTTAAAGGGGCAATTCTGGACAAAGTCTTTGCTACCTTGAAATGGACACCCGACGATGTTTCTGAAAGTCAACGGCTATCTATGAAAGCCCACTCTCAACTAAGAACCATAATATGGCGACTATTTTTGTTACATGCAGAAACGGTAGACCAATAAATCGGGATATGATCTTTTCACACCAAAATCACAGGTCATATAAAAATTTTCCCTCGTTTACTAACAAATTAGTTCAGCGACCTACAATTTAAATATTATTTTTCATCCCGAGTATAAAAACACTATACACTATGAAATTGAGTTGTTGTTACTAAATATCATGGAACGAGTACAACTTTCCAAAATAATATATAGAAAATATACTCCTTCCAATTGATAAAATATATTATATATGCCTTTGTTATATTTAATACGTAATGAGCTATCCTCCTCATTACATGTCAATATACATGGAATCCCATCTATTTAGCACATTTTCAAGGGTAGCATGAGCCGAATTTCAGTGCACATACCCAGACATTGAAATTAATTGATTTTAAAAACGAAAGAAGTTAAGTTATCGGGGATCCTAGTCAAGAAGGGCTGATCGAACAGTTGTTCGTTGCAATTTTTGACAGACAGGACCAAGACCAGATAAGGAAATGGAATGCCCGTCCGGATCGCTATATAACACCACACCTAATGCAGTCCCAAGACTCACACGCCCATAAATGGAAATATTTAATTGCATGCTTTTGTAATTTACTGTCCTCAATCTCGTGTGGCACAGGTACTTTTCAGGGTTAGCTATCAATGCGACCGTTCCGAAAGGTGCCTTTCGCCAAGAAACGTAGTAATGAACAAGACCAGCATACTGCCGAACAAATTCTCTCTCACGATGGAATGAACATCCGAAATCCTTTGTCATTCTAAAAATAATATGCTAATGTTGAAAGTTCACGCTGTTGTAAAAACCGTAATAACATATTAAATGTTACAAAGACTCATCAAGTCAAAGAATTTGGATCAGTATGTCCAGAGAAATTGGACCAAACAGGCCAGGGGAAATGGATCAAAATGCCAAGGGAAATTGGATGAAACATGCCAGGGATAGTAATAGGACTGTTTTCTCGATCCAGGTTGCAAAGCGTCTGTCGCCCGCACCAAAACCGTCCATTGTTTGAAAGTTGAGTGTTACGTTTCAAAAATCTTAAACGTTAAATTCAAAAGAGCCAAAATTTAAATGTTTCGTTCTTATTATTTTTATTTCATGCACATGTGGAGTTGGTGTACCTTTCATACGAAATAGGTATTTCGATTATTGGCGCGGGAATTTCTTTTATGGACGACGGCTGAATATTGAATTTCGAATCCGACGCTGGCTATTGAAATTTAGAACTTTGAGAAGACACTAAACTTTTGGTACATTTACATGATTTAGTTTATATATTTTATTATTTTTATCTTTTATTTTTGGTCAAATTCATAGATGCTAAATTCAAACGCCGTTTGAAAGTTAAATTATTAAACTTTACACACATATAAGCAACGTTAGGATTGTCTCGACATCCACAAGCGTGTTTCTCGCCATAATTAGAGTGGTCCTATCCCGACAGTTGTGTGACCTAATCTATCGGATGCGTTTTTGGCGATATCTTTTATTCCATATGTGGCCGCATTCACCAGCGAAGAGTACTGGTAAGCAGGAGGACGTCGATTTGAAAGATTTTCCATGCAGTTGAGTTGGAAACAGACCTATCCGGTTTTCATTGTATGGAACCGAATCTGAATCAGCACTTGTTCTCTGGAGAAAATGGGTCCATGTTGAAAACATCTCACTGTTATCTCAAACCTACCCACATCTGCGCCTATATCCGTACGATTACATCTTGAGGCGACTTCTAGCGGATGGAGATATTGATATAGGTGATGTTTCTTTATTGTTTCACAAATCACAGCTGTCGGGATTATACTTTGCTAGATGTTCCCAGAGGCAAACCATTGTTGAAGTAACAACACTCCATTTGACCCGGAGATGTCGTATATCGATAGCAAAGAGACGGAAAGTTTGTACGTGCTCTATTATACACCTTCTCTCGACATATTTCGGATAACCCGTGACAGTTTTTGGAATACACCAGATATATATGGAAGCCGGATGCGGCCACTCTAGATTCGTATTAAAACATCGCTCTTTCGACATTTTCTCCCATCGAAGAAAAGTCGAAAGAGCGAGGTTTCGATGCGAGAGTACCAGGGTGGGATACGGTAGAGCGAGAGTTCGATGTGAAAGAGCGATTAAGCGGAACTTAACAAGGGTGGTGGGAAAGGTGACGGCGTACTGATAGGAAGTCATATAGGCAAAAAAACTGACTGCATATTTATAAGAACATCACACCTGATTCTTGTGATGATTTGTATCACTGCCACGCTTCTACTGTAGTTGTTCATGAGGACATCTTGAATGGCATGCTCACACGGCCCCTATATAGCACCGGCTTGAACGGTATTGCTCAAGTCGCTGAAAGGATGGTCTCCCACTTTCGTATCGCTCCATCAACCTTTCTGATTGGATCAACAGTTTGAAAGAGCGAGGCTTCGTATCCGAACCTCGCAGTTGCGACTTGTCCATCCATTAAAGAAATGCCAAAAAGCTAGGGTTACTGTCAAAACTTTCCTCTTTCGGTTGTTTTACACAATGAAAAAAGCTTGAAACGAACCATAGATCTTGCGACTTTTCGGTCCACTAAAAAAAAACAATCGATAGCGCAAGAACTCAGTTGCCTCAACCGGATTCAATAGATCTGATTGTGCCTCTTCTGCACTGTAACACTGCCTGTTGCACATATTTAGAGAAAATTAACGGATGAATTGAAAGTTTCGAATCAATGGCAATGCCATTAGTGTCATATTGATTAATTTGAGCTCAATCAAATTAGACCTGGTCAGTCGCCAACCGATGGGCATTATTTCGCCAGGCAATGAGACACTATTTCCTCAAATCTTAGCTCACTACACATGTATTATTTAAAACATGGGGTATTTGTCGTCAAGAGGGGGGGAGCAAGGACCACTTTGCCCCCCCCACCCCCGTCCGAAATCTCAAACTTTTCCGGGGAGTACCCCCGACCCCCTCTTTCTTCCTTCACGGGTCCAAATTTATCGTGACTAGTTTTAAATTGCAGTTTCATGCAAAGTGCCAACTTCTTTCCAGTGTTTGTTCTATCTAATTTAGTGTTAACTCCAGCACAGTCTTCATGAATTATCAGTTTCGTATGATATCCGTCTTTTTCGATAAAAACGTAGATTAGCGCGGAAAATTGCCGCATTTGGCACCCACAACTTCAAACAATTCAGATTGGCATTGGTGCAACAACCGATTTTGAACTGAGGGGTGTTAGAAGTGACTTGACTGATGGTTCCATCTGAATACCAGTATTTGAGCAAGGGGTGGGGTTTTTTTTTGCCTCTTTGAAAGAGTTCAGAAAGGCGGAAATTGTGAAAATTTTCACCGTAAAATCTTCTCTGAAAATGCGCACCCCCGCTTCGCGGGAGGGGGACAGCCCATGAGCCCCCGCTTGGCCACCCCCCCCCCCACCCCCGCTTTGCCACCACTCCCCGCCCCCCGTGTTGAACTGCTTCCGCTGCGCCTGTGAATTTCCGATCTTTCCAGTCTAAGCCATGCACTGATGCTCCAGTGACACCAATTCCCATATCTTTCCATCGTTTTCGAATTCTTTCATCACTCAGATGTATGGTGTTCTATGTTTGTAAAAGTCGCCGCACGACGCAAGCTTGGCCCAAATACAACACCACAGATACGTCAGCTCACTGTGTGTTTGACTAATGGATTCCTAAAATTTGTGAATTTGTAATTTAAATTACATTTAATTTGTCGATGCGACGGATTTCACGTTCTCTCCGTACCTATACCAGAGTGAATTGATAGCATGTTTAATTTACTTGGATTTCATGGGGAGTCATCGAATGTACAAACGAGGTGATATTTTTTGTAATTTACCGAATGGTGATACATGTATTTCTGTCAAGTACCGAAATTGATATACAGCGGGCACCATTGAGAATTTCTATAGCAAAAAGCTGGATGTGAACATTGATTAACGAACCAATTCAGCTCGATTTCAAAGTTGCAGACCGAATTTCTCTCTGTTATGCCTTTACTACAGGGTTGTCCCTTTCGTTCCCCGACACGCTCTCTCTTCTACAACAGTCATATTTTTTCTGTTGTGAGTTAAAACGTATTTATTTTCATTCAATTTGACCGATAAAATGCTGAATATAATGTTGTTGCATTGTGAGATAAAACGTGCCAGGCACCTATGTTGTAAAGCACAGCGTATTACCTTCAAACGAGGTTAAATGATTTATGATGTTTAAAAGGAGAAAAAACTCGATCTTGTTCACTCAAGCTTTAGAGCATCTGCAGAGTTGTGTGAAGCCAGGTTTTCATGCAGTCCAGAGCAGTCAAGCCTTGGCGAGCGGGCTATACCTGTTGATTCGCTACTCAGGTGAAATTACCATCCATAACAGCGGAGAAATGTATAAACGACGTACAATGATGCACATGGTACGCAGCTGCAATTATCATGCTCATGCAGGGATCAATGTACAAGAATCAATCACGAATTAGAAATTTCATAAATAACGTAAATCAATCGCGATCTTGTCAATTTTTGTCAAATGAATTGATGGGGTTTTTTCTACAAACGATTGAATTGGCATTGTTTTGGGGTTTTTCGTTTTTGTTTTTTTGTTTTTGCAGTGTGAGGTGTTTCTTTTATGGAAAAAATACTCACGAATGAATCTCTTGATATCGCGAATCAATCGCTTTTTATTCGAAAAACAATAAACTATTTGTACATTGATAAATATCGCATAACGCTGATATATGCACCATTTTACTTATAAACGCTGAATTTATACTTAACTGTATAGTGTAACTGCGTAAGCGGAGAATCAAAATAAATTCATTCAAGATTGCTGAGAACGGGTTAAAAGGTATCCGGACGAGCCGTGTTTTCTCTATAGATTGATAAACGCTGGACATAATAGTACCTTTTAACGCTAATTAGGTGCATTATTGCTTGTGATTTTCCTTCCTAGGAAGTATGACCTGGTTACTTTAGTGAAAAATTATTTGCTGGCTCTCAAAATTAATACAGATTTTGTGGATAGCGGGGTGCATGCTCTTTGCTACTGGTACTTCTCTTGGTCGCTTATATATGAAGGGCGATTACTCTCTTAATACATAATGAACTCAGCACTTTACCTCCGTCGCAGGCAGCCCCGTTTGTATTACATCTATTTCACAAATCTAAAACTAGGCGAAACTCCGGGTCACAATTATTGATCTATATTTAAATTTACTTCCGCTCTTGACAGGAATTGGAAATCCCTAGTTTCAAATATCTTTAATCTCCGTGGGACGTCATAAATTCGCATTTACGATCCCGACCCACTTGATCTGGATAACTGTAATACTTCCTCTTAGCTACACACGTTTACACTCTCTCATAAATCTGACCAGTCCAATGGTCTCAATTCTTGATTTATTCCTCTCATTTGCTAATTATCCGGTAATGAGTGAGTGAGTCAGTCAGTCAGTAAGTCAGTCAGTCAGTCAGTCAGTCAGTCAGTCCATCCGAATCCTTTCGTCGGCGAGAACCGTTGACATTAGAATCTTGATTTTTGGCATGAACGTGCATTAGGTGACTGTTACCAGCAAGTTCTGAGCTGACCTACTTTTGATGAAAATTTGACCTACTTACAGGTGACACTTATAACACTTGCACACCCAAGTCACGTTAGTCACACTGCTCATGTTCATGAGCGTAAAGAAAATAGCGATCGTCTGTCAGAATCAGTCACCATCGTCTTCATATCATCCGAACGTTACAGTAGAAGTGCACGTCACGTCAAAATTTTGTTTCTCAAGGCCAGTGTATTCCAGTTTGAGGTTTGGTTCTTGTTTCAATACTATGTATCAACGGGTATCTTACAATGCATGGCAGAAATGATGGACCGTCCTAAGCAGCACCACAAATCGATCAAGAAACGTTCCAAATCAATCGCGAATTAGACATTTCAAAAATAACGTAAACCAACCGCGATTTTGTCTTTTTTTCAAACGAAGGGATGTTTGTTTTTTAGACAATCGATTGAATTGTTAGCCCTCGTGCCAATGGTTTTTTTTTATCAGTTTGTGGTTGTCTTTTTTATCTCAAAAATAATCACGAACGAACCTTTCGATATCGCGAATCAATCGCCTTTTTAATCGAAAAACAGTAACCTATTTGTGCATCAATAAATATTGCATTACGTTGATTTTTTTGCATCATTGCTCTTATAAACGCTGGATTTATACTTAGATGTATGGCGTAACGGCGTACACCGAGAAACAAAACGAACACCGTGCGACCACTGACGCATTAGCCCGGGCGAATCATGCGCGAATAAAACATCCTAAAATCAAATCGGCAGAGTTTTTCCTGTAAGACAAAGCTTTTCTATTATATTTGCTCGATATTCTCTCCACATTTTCACGATAATGTATTCGTAACACAAGTCAAGAAAAACGAAATGGACTAATACCAACGACGGACAATAAAATGGGGAAAAGGGGGGAAATTTTTCGAACAGTACGTCGCGTCAAACTCTCAGTTCCGAATGCATGTGATACTTGGTTTCCAAATGGGAGTTTACATGTATACATGTTTCAAAATATATATCAGCGAGTATTTTACAATCGTAGGAACAATCGAACTTCGAATGCAGCACTAAATACCGACCAGGATACATTCAAATCAATCGCAGATTTTTGTCAATATTTCTTGAAGTCACGATTTCGAAAGTACACTGGAATACTTTGTTTCTCAAGATAAACATCCTCCATGTGCCATACATCTTCATTCATCCAGCCAATTTCCACGTTCCCACGTTCCTTCGAACCTGCCTTGATTTATCTGCCCCCTTTCAGTTTTCAAATTCCGAAGTGTAAATTTCACCTACGAACGTTCGACGAACCAATCAGAGTGAGTGAGTGAATATGGTTTTAACGTCGCTTTCAACATTTTTTCAGCTATATCACGACGGGGAAGGGAAGGGAGGGGAGGAGGAGGGACAGGGGCACCTACTTGTAACAGAGCAGATCTAATGCTGCCATTTTATAGTGCTGTCCCACTGAAATATCATGCCGTAGGCAGACATGACACCCCACTCAGTCACATTATACTGACACCGAGCGAACCAGTCCTTGTTCTATCCTCTTAATGCTGAGCGTAAGCGAGGGAGCAACAAGTTCCATTTTTCAAGTCTTAGGTATGACCCGGCCTGGGATCGAACCCAGTACCTACCGCTTACGAGGCCGACGCTCTAACCATTAGACCACCGCAGTGCGGTCCGAACCAATCAGAACCTACACACCGATTGTGTGCAGTATGACATCATGCCCATGTAGCGGCGTCATTCCTCATAATATGGTGTTTGTATTAGCCCACTGTATAGGTCAGTCAATCAATAACGCTCTTCTATATGACACATTTCGAAATTCAAATGTTTTCGAGGTCAGTGACGTCTCGTGTCTATTTACAAGTTCTTTGAACATTGAAGGGGGCCAGATATATCAAATTGAAATTGGCCTGATAAAATGAAGATGTGTGCCATAATGCAAGTCTGTATATTCCTTATACTACGTCGGATTTGTCAGACGAACCATGACTAGTGATGATGAAGATAAACGATTGGAGAGAATTTTTCCTCGGTTTACACTCATTTTTGCAACCGAGAATACGTTTATCAATGAATCTCGATATTGCTGTTCAATCGGAAAACAATAAACGATTCAAATCCATTCAGAAACGATCGAGGATTATCGAGATAGCGTTGCGGCCCAGTTTCTATTGCGGTCAATGTTAACTCAATGTGAAATATGTGAAGCTTTGGATTATACTTTAACGCTGATAAATGCACCGTTATTATTATCCAGGCTTTACAAGAAATCCCAATTAGTTTAATTATATGGTGTACAGGCGTAACCTACAAAGAATACCGATTACTTCACGATAGGCTTCAGGGCAGATTGTGTGCGAACAACCGATTCAAATCGGTGGGCACTTTATTTTATCTCATAAAACGGCGTTTTTCTGATACACGATCAATCGCTTTTCAATGGAGGAATTGAGAACTAAATCACGAAAGAAAAACGACTGATGAAAACGCTTCCTAAGCAGACGTAAGTAAATCAAGTATTAATATAAAGATAAGTTACCATAGTTTCCTAAAAAATTTCTACGTCCAACCAGATGAAAGATTTGCCAGGGGATGTTCTGGTGATGTTCTCAGAATGAAGCCTTCCTTCCATTTCGCTCTGAGATATTTCACCACATGTCGCTATAGACTTCAAAAGTCGACAATTGTGCAACCGAGCGTTGCAAAAGCTTCAATTAAATAATCACCAGGCCTTCTTCTAAAACCAGTAGGCTACACGTGTAATCGCTATGTTAACGATAGCGAATCCAGTTACTTGAAAGAGAAGCAGTCATCATTTTATTAGGAAAGTTGGCATGATCGCGACTGCATTTAAATTTTTTTTTTGTGTTCGTTATCAGATGGAACTCCGATTCATGTTGAATGTGGTCGATGCTCAATCTTTGATTGTTACCACCATTCAGATCTTACATAAATTTACAAATCTTAATTAGGGTGACGTGTCTAGTTTTATAAAGAGATTTTCTTAGAGGGCTCAGTTTGTGTTCGAGATTGGATAGCTAGATAACCTTTCAACATTCATGCGCAGCTTATAGTGTAATCCAAAGTATGAGTCCTCAATTAAAAAGCTGCTGCGTTGGATTATTAATAATTGCTGATCGTTCAGATGTGCATGTCTTGATTTGAAATGTTTGTTGGTTAGTATCGTTACAGCGAAATGGCAGCAACGACTGATCGTACTTGGAAACGACCACAGTATATAGTTTGACAGACTTGATTATCCAGAGACACGAAACACCATTCTCTGTTAAACAAGTTGTTGTGAGAATTGCTTCTGTATATTTACTGTATATGTCCTGTTTATGTGTAATAGAAAGCGTCGACTGTAAATCATACAGTCTTTGTTCTCATTCATCTTCACTCGAAATTCCAACTTTTATCACTTGCATTTGCGATTCACCCAGACCGGACGGACTAAGGAAGCGTCTCCATTAATCGTTTTTCCTTCAATCGAGAATTTGTTTTAGTTTTCTGGAAGAAATCCCGATCACATGGAGAATTCTTCGAGAGAATGCCGAGAGAAAAATATGAAACAATCGAATTACAAGCGTCTAGTCCGTCGAAATTGGCGTATGGCGCCATGGCGAAATTGGCGTATTGAAGGATTTCAAAATCCTTGATCGATTTTCTCGATATCGTTTTTTATTCGTCTTTTTTGACCCATCGGGAATCAATGGTTTTATCTTGATCGAGAGAATGTCGAGAAATTTTGATCGAAAAAATTGGCGTATGGCGTATGGCGAAATTGGCGTATTGAAGGATTTCAAAATCCTTGATC
This sequence comes from Hanleya hanleyi, assembly GCA_036873755.1. Taxonomy (NCBI): domain Eukaryota; kingdom Metazoa; phylum Mollusca; class Polyplacophora; order Lepidopleurida; family Hanleyidae; genus Hanleya; species Hanleya hanleyi. The sequence goes on from JAVTVY010047994.1 coordinate 124,944, forward strand.
GATTTTCTCGATATCGTTTTTTATTCGTCTTTTTTGACCCATCGGGAATCAATGGTTTTATCTTGATCGAGAGAATGTCGAGAAATTTTGATCGAAAAAGATTCGAGAGAATATCGCGAAACCATCGAGAGACGACTGAATACAATTACGCCATTCACAGATTAACAGCTGTTACGCCGCTATGTGTGAGGGTGCTACATAAAGTATATATGCGTTTTCGCTCGTGCCACCCGCTTTATTTCTGCTGCTAGGCGACCCCGAGCAAAATATCGAAACAAATACTAGTATTCTCTGTTCATTAGAAAAATTTGTTGCTTTCTCTAAACGGTTTGCCTGATTTATTTGTGCTATCATAATCACTTCAAATCCTATTTCTTTTGCGGCCAGCCAGACTTGATGACTCGCGCATGGCACGCAGATATTTTTCTCAGCCATAGTTTCTGGACATTAATTAATTTCAATATTTTTGGTAAATTTTCTATTCTGATATTCACGTTAAACGCCATTACCTTATTTATATGTAAATAATCTGCTTTATTGCAATCTTTATTTGTACGAATATACTGTGTACTGAGGAGACTTCCTGATAAGCATATGCTTATCTCGCTCCCTGTTGCCACTGAGCAAATAAAGTTACTTAAACCAAAGTATATATGCCCAGGTAAAGTTTATCTGTATCTGCCGCTTTAATAATGTAATGTTGACATACCATGTCATCGCGATTTTAAAAGAGACTGCATTGAATTATCGCATTTTCATCAGCTTTATTTATTATACTTAATAAAATGTTACGTATCATGCGCTGTTACGTATCAGCGATCACTAGTCCGGTTAAACATTTGATCGCCCAAACGATCCATCTCTTGACTATTTAAAATCAAACAGGGAAAATCGTCGGCATTATATTAAGTTTTCAAACATGTTATATCTATCATAACGGACATATACTTTGGGAATACACTTCTGTGAATTTATGTATCATGGGTCTATCCGTGGGGCCGAGCACATGCATGAGATATTTAGTTGTGCATAGAACCAGTAACCTGGTTCCCTATAGTCTACGAGTATATGTCAGCAATGTAACATGCTAGACAGGGTACCAGACTAGGCGAAGAGAAAAGCGGCACTACTTTCAATCGATTTTAATCGTTTTTTCTCCAATGAGAACAATTCTCGAAGGATTCTCGACTGAATCGCGATATCGTTTTCTTTCGAGAAAAATTTCTCGAATGAAAACCGATCAATAAAGCGAAAAAAAAAACGATTCCGCGAATCATTCGGTTTTTGTGAAAAAAAATTCTCCATTCTCTCTCACTTTTGGAATTCGCGATATCGAGAAAAGATCACAGATTTCTTGACGAAAACCCGAACGATATTTGGAGACGCTTCCTAATATATTAGTGAGAAGGAACGGGGTTTGCAGTAACAATGCATACACATATGAGCTGTGTGTATATATTTATTAGACGAAATGTTTCGTTTTTGTGCACATATAGTGCTGAGAAGTGACGCGTCGTGAGTGAATAGACGGGATTCTGACTGCATGCCTCGCTGTTTACTCATTCTAACGTAGCGATAGTCACCATGTTTGTCATCCGATCGGCTGATAATCACTCGATTCGATATAATGTTCGTGGTTCTGTAAATGACTGGAATATGTTCTGTTCGGCACACTCTTTCGACATGAGGTTCGCATCAACGTATGGATGCTTTCCTCGTCCGCCAAACGAACTTATTTCCCTGCGTGCATTCACAATACCATAGTTGGACAATGGGGATTATCCAATGTGACTAGTCGTTGTCATAGATATTAAATAATGCTTCATTCTTCCGTAGTACCTACATTACTACTTATACTTGAGTGACAGGTCTATCTGCATCGGCGATGGTTTATTATTGGATATTCTCTATTAGTTGGTACAGCATTTCTGGATCATAACACAGCGAGCTGATTAGTGTGCTATTATTAAAATCGTCATAGGCGTTGTGTTGAAATGAGGAACTACACCGGCTAAATGATTAGACATATCGTACCGCTGAACAAACAGACACGCTTCTCTTTCATTGGACGAACTCCATAAATTATTATTTCAAAATTAGAGAAACCATGAAAGCATCTCATTGATGGATTCCATAACCATAATATTAATATTCAATAGGACAGACTTTGAGGATTGACGCCTCGGAATATTATTGCAGAATCTCGTCAAACAGGGCTATACCACCAAAGGGTACATCCATTCAAAGCTTTTCAAACTCAGTGATAAATATCGTAAGCTAGCGGCAAAATACGATCGTAGCGTGCAAGTTCTCTAGCGCTACGTTTCGTAATTTGTATTTAATTTTTCTTAATCCGGGACTAGTGGCCGTTTGAACGTAATGTGCTTTACACCTTCATGGTGTTCAAATGAACAGTCACAATCAAAGCCTTACTGACTGAGATACATACTAGACTGACTGAGATACATACTAGACTGACTGAGATACATACTAGACTGACTGAGATACATACTAGACTGACTGAGATACATACTAGACTGACTGAGATACATACTAGACTGACTGATATACATACTAGACTGACTGATATACATACTAGACTGACTGAGATACATACTAGACTGACTGAGATACATACTAGACTGACTGATATACATACTAGACTGACTGAGATACATACTAGACTGACTGAGATACATACTAGACTGACTGAGATACATACTAGACTGACTGAGATACATACTAGACTGACTGAGATACATACTAGACTGACTGATATACATACTAGACTGACTGAGATACATACTAGACTGACTGAGATACATACTAGACTGACTGAGATACATACTAGACTGACTGAGATACATACTAGACTGACTGAGATACATACTAGACTGACTGAGATACATACTAGACTGACTGAGATACATACTAGACTGACTGAGATACATACTAGACTGACTGAGATACATACTAGACTGAGATACATACTCTGACTGAGATACATACTCTGACTGAGATACATACTCTGACTGATATACATACTCTGACTGATATACATACTCTGACTGTGATACATACTCTGACTGAGATACATACTCTGACTGAGATACATACTCTGACTGTGATACATACTCTGACTGAGATACATACTCTGACTGAGATACATACTCTGACTGAGATACATACTCTGACTGAGATACATACTCTGACTGATATACATACTCTGACTGAGATACATACTCTGACTGTGATACATACTCTGACTGAGATACATACTCTGACTGAGATACATACTCTGACTGTGATACATACTCTGACTGAGATACATACTCTGACTGAGATACATACTCTGACTGAGATACATACTCTGACTGAGATACATACTCTGACTGAGATACATACTAGACTGACTGAGATACATACTCTGACTGATATACATACTCTGACTGAGATACATACTCTGACTGAGATACATACTCTGACTGACTGAGATACATACTCTGACTGAGATACATACTAGACTGACTGAGATACATACTCTGACTGAGATACATACTAGACTGACTGAGATACATACTCTGACTGAGATACATACTAGACTGACTGAGATACATACTCTGACTGAGATACATACTAGACTGACTGAGATACATACTAGACTGACTGAGATACATACTCTGACTGAGATACATACTAGACTGACTGAGATACATACTAGACTGACTGAGATACATACTAGACTGACTGAGATACATACTAGACTGACTGAGATACATACTAGACTGACTGAGATACATACTAGACTGACTGAGATACATACTCAAGAAAACCACTTGGAAATGCATTTGGATAAAGAATAATGGTGACTGAGAAAATCATCATGTCTTGCTTGCATCATTTAAAACTGTTGACAACTTCTCTCTTGTAGAAAGTCATCTTGTTTTTATATTATTTCTGTTTCATACGAATTTGGAATTGGTACTGTCATACGAAATAGGTTTTTTGATTATTGACGCGGAAATTCTTTTATGAACGGTGACTGAATATAGAATGTCGGATGTGACGCTTGCTATTATTTCTCTTATCCGTAATGAAATAAAATAACTAATCAGTGATAAAGGTGTTTTTATAGGGGATTTTATTTGTTTTACTCTTATAAGCTCACTGTGAGTCATAGTCTAAATTACTTCGTGCTATTGTGGTTATTTAGTTTTCCGGATTTTCAATGACTAATTATTTTAATATTAATATTGCTTAACAAATCATTTTGAACTCCAATGAGTAAATTATCTATATAAATATGGAATGATTGGTGCTTAGCGGTCAGGAAGGAATATAATCACTGCCTCTTTTATGAAATAAAAGCGAACAATCCAGTAATAGCTGAGAGTGCATACAATGTATTTGAACTCTGATTTTAACATTTGTGATGATACATGTGCATGCATTCAAAATCATTGACCATGTCTCACATATATACATGGTAAAAGTATTTGCGGACAAATGTTATGAAATGGTTATTGGTTATTTTGGGGGTATAGCTGTTTTGAATGACTGATGATTATTTACAATACCAGAACGGAGTTCCACGAATTAATCAGAATATCGTATTATTAATTCATCTTAAATTAGAAAAATGTGTTTATTAAATCCTAACACACTGTCTTTTTTAAACTTGCTGACCTGAGATTATGAAATGACGAGTTAAGGTTGCAATATGGTAAAACTAGATTAGAGGGCGATATACAATGCAAGACCGGTACATCCTTGTAACTAATACTCTTTAAGTTGATGGCGTCCGGCCCATTGTACCTGTTGCTATATGCATTTATGTGCACGTGTTCGATTGCGTCTTGAGGGCTACACGTGTCCATATCATGTACGAGTATATATATATATATATATCTGACAGGGCACATCGCCCCATTGGCCTATTTTAAGGGATTTCCCAACGCTTTGATTCGATTTTATTACAATGAAAACAGTTTATCGCGAATAGTATAAACGTATTGACTGGCAGAAAGCATGAATTGTTACGCTGATTTTGACGATGAACAAATATTTATTTCTCCGTCTTCTAAGAAATCTAATTAAAGCAGTGCAGACAATTCTAGCTGCTGCCAAAAAAACCCATTGTATAATGGTGTATAATATACATTTGATATAAACGTGTTTTGACAAGGTGTTGATAACGCTTTTATGTCTAAAATCCACTCGTTTGTGAACACTAACGCTGTGCCTTCTGGTTGGGCACGGGGAACCCCCTATCTCTTCTCGTAAAAAGAACCAACATGGTCCGAGACTGGAAAAACCGTCGTCGATGAAGACGTGAAATATGACAAAGTCAAAGTGTATATTTAGGTCTGTGGACGAAGGCATAGTGAAAGTTGGCGCTTCTGCTTACCCATCTCTGGGCTCATCTATTAAACTGATAGAAGCACTGCCTGAATAGATTTTACGAGAGGCCACGTAGTGTGGTAGTTGGTTTGTTTTTTTGTTTTTTTTGTGTGTGTGCTGGAGGTTTGCTTTTCCATCAAAGTATATATAATAGATCACATACTTTTTTATGTCGAATTAGAGCATCTTTTTTGCACCTGCTATAGTCTACAAAAGGCGACCCAAATTCTAATCTGAGCGTTGGCAACTGTTCAACCGTGACAGCTTCTATAAATGAAAATGTACAATTGTACATATTGCGATCGAAGGGAGATAAGTCAGTTAGGTACTACGATATCGTTGATGAGTTATTCGGTGCACGATGATATAATTTATAAGTATTTGTCCTTGCTTTATTTTTTAGCTAGGTCAGCTTTAGCTGACAAAGCCTTGTAGTATCTCAGTCTCATTCGTCGTCCCCCTCAACCTTCTCCCAACTTTCGTTTATATTTAGATTCTATATTTGTAACGGCCAAACATCCTCCGAAATGCACTCTCTTAAAACGTAAATGTTACATTTAACATCTAGAGGGTTGGAGGAGGGAAAGCATTTAGAAAGTGTTGTTTCACCACTTTTAAGTGTTGGATGCAACAGCTTAAAATGTTGCATTTAACACTTAAAAGTGGTGAATACAACACGGTCTAAATGCTTTCCCTCCTCCAACCCTCTAGATGTTAAATTTAACATTTGCCTTCTGAGAGTGTATTATGGCATAACAGTTATTATTATAACTATGTCCTTTGATCCAATCAAATCATTTCAATGGCACCACGTGTTGGTACGGTACCCAAAGTCATATTGGATCCCAAAATGCCGTATTTAATTCATATTGTACGCTTTCTAAGGGAGGTAACTCTTTTGTTATGACGCCAAAAAGAAGCTACAGGAGTTGAAAACCTTCTATTTTCTCGCTTGATCATCTTTGGAGGAAACTTTAATATCAATATAAATTTAATTCCAAACTATATTACTCAGTCAGTCAAATTTGTCTCAAATGAAGTTCGGAAAGTAGAGACTGCATGATAATGGATTTACATGATATTTGCTGAATTACAGATTTTATTGCATTCTAGGGATTTACGGGTTCTAAATTGATTTGTTGTGATAGTTGAATATCCTAATGATATATTATTTTATCTAACAAAATTATTTATTCAAAACAAAATTATTTATTCAAACATGGATAGAAAATCAATGACAAATCGCCTAATGACAAATCGCCTTGACGCCTTCGGCGTCTCGTCCAATACGGCTTTTCATCACAACATGGACTTGTACAATATACCTATCCATATTGTACAAAGCACTGTATAATAACCTAATATTACTCGAATATTCCGTTTAACATGACAGCCAATGAACAGTCGGCGTTGCAGCGTGCTTCGCCGGATTCACAGACAAGCGGAGTTTATATTGAGAATACCGGTACGTTTTAGGACGATATATTTGATGTCCTCAAGAGAATGACGTGTGGGCGTCTTTATAGTCAACACAATCATAGATGCATACAACTGAGATCAAAGGGGATGAAATATAAGACACATTGCCTGGATTCTAATTTGCTCAAATAAGGGTCTACTTGGGGAGGTCATGCACTCCTAAAAATTACGACTGGTCTTATAGCTATGTCAAACCCATATTCTGCCATGATACGGATTTGTCAGACGAACCATGGCTAGAGATGGTGCGACCAAATAGATCTCTCTTAAACTGGTTCGGAATATTGGGTTCCGAAAACCAAAAAGGTTCGAAAGGAGGATCTAAGACCCAGTGTGAGTCCGAAACATTTTATGGTCGAGAAGTCGATAAATTTAGTTTAATACATTACCGTAAATTATATACTATGATATTTTACTATAGTGTACTATAATAGTAAGCTGGTGATTATAAAAGTGCATTATAGGACTGTTAGTGATTACAACAAAATAGTATTTCAACTAGAGAATTATGTACTATAATGTACTCCAGTATTTTACTATATTCTTTTACTACAGTACTAGTATTTTACAGGGGTCGGAAACTTTAAAGCATGAATAACAGAAAGACTCACAGATTTATTCTGAATAAATTGCTCATAGTGCGAATTGGGCTCTTGGTATTTTTGTATTTGGTAATGGTTTAATATCTTGGTTTCATGTCCTGTATTTAGAAGCACAAACATCAGACATATTTCTTGGCTGAAACGGTAATGTTCAACGAGACGAATTCTCACCCTACTGAATCGACAAGTATGATTGTAGGTGAATGCACCAGTCCATGTGTCATGCGACCATGAACTGTAGATTGGATCACTTCACATTGAAGCCGGATAACAGCTGCAATGTTATAATGAGGCAACATATGATTGTATATCAGATATGTCGACAGTCCATGGTAGCTACCATTTATCTTGGCAACAGTCCATTTGGCGAATTATTGGATCAGACGATGTGCTCTCTGTGCATCATTCGGACTGACCGTATTTTGACCTACCATGGACTGTCGATCGGTCCGATGATGATACCATGGACTGTCGTAATATCAGACAGACAGAGAATAAACTATTAATGGTTCATATTCCTCTTAAACACACACAAGTGAAAGGAATCGAGAGATGAATGAGTCCGTGATACATGAAGCAGGTAGTAAGTTCCCACGTGTTCATTTTGTGGTCATTTCCTCACACTATAATTCGATGCTAATACCTACCATGGACTGTCCACCAACACCTAAAAACACCTCTCGCCGCAAAAATGTTTAAAATTTGTGTTAACTTGAAATAGGAATAACCCTACATTTGGTGACAATATAGTACGATATCTCTCCATCAAAAAATGACTGGACACCTGTAACCATACCTGTCATCGATATGCTGAAAATCGTTCATTTTCGCTTGTGGTCACTGTCGTCTGGTCAGACACACGCCCACGCTTGATAACGAAAGCACCGAAACACCTACCGTTGACTGTGATTTGACACGTGACCGGCGGTGTTTACCTACCATCATACTTGCCGATTCGGTAGGGTGATTCTGGTTTCTCAGAATATTACTGCAGTAACATGTAAAATAAGGGCTATATCCCACCAAAATTTCCATTCAAAATCTCTCCAATTCTGTGATAAATATCGTACAGTGATAGAAAATACGATCCTAATTTGCAAGATCTCCGGTGATACGTTTCGTAACATGTATTATTCCGATTAACCCGGGGCGAGGGGCTGTTTGAATACCATGTGTTTTATATCTCCATGTTGCTCAAATGAACAATCGCTATCAAGGCGTGACTGAGATACGTACTCTGGAAACGACTTGGCATTCATTTGGATACAGAATAATGGTCCGTGATTGGAATTTATGTATAGAACATCATCATGTCTAGCTAACATCATTGTTGACTGCTATAAAACATTTATCCTGACCGATATCGTAGTCGAAAGATGATTACACTATTTCGAGTTGCAGACACTGCTTCAATCCAAGCAGGCATAACGGTTCTCATTGATGCATTTTTAAGTATAATGTATCGAATTCATGCAGCGATTGTGATGTTCATGTGATATCTAATGACGAGTTCTGAGAGATGCATGAATATAATCTGATGGAATTACTATTTCCGTATACCAATTAAAGAGAATTGTCGCAGAGCCAAAAAAAATATCAATATGGCATAGTACATAAACTTGCCAAGAAAATTATCCTCGACACCGGTGTGGTAAATAATATGCCAAAGTTACGGTGGCCAATAGGGGACATTTTCTAAATTTTTCTCCTATTTTCTACAAACAGATTCTAGTTTATAACATAATTTCTTTACATTTCTGTAATTTCTATTAACGTTGTCAAAAATATCTGTATTATATATTCACCGAAAACCAAAGAAAACACTTTGAAACGTTCACACCGCGGTGAAAACCTTTACACCGCTGTGTAAACCTTTACACCGCGGTGTAAACGTTTCCACCGCGGTATAAAGGTTTCCACCGCGGTGTAAACTTTTCCACCGTGGTGTAAACGTTTCCATCGCGGTGTAAACGTTTCCACCGTGGTGTAAACGTTTCCACCGCGGTTTAAAGGTTTTCTCCGCGGTGTAAAGGTTTTCACCGCGGTGTAAAGGTTTCCAAGAGTTTCCTTTGGTTTTCGGTGAATATATAAAACAGATATTTATGACAACGTTACTAGAAATTACAGAAATGTAAAGAAATTATGTTATAAACTAGAATCTGTAGAAAATAGGCGAACTATTGAGAAAATACACAAGAAACTGAGAAAAGTATCAAAAAAATGTAAAAAACTATTTTAAAAAGTCGATGTCCTCTATGGGCCACCGTATAAAGTATATAGTAGTTGTAAAATAGTGCTGCCCTATTCGTAGTAAAGTTTAACAAATTCTAAGAACGGAATGCCGCTGAGGTCACCTTTTTTCAGGTTACTTAATAAATATTACCAAAATAGTTAAACCACAGAGGCTGACCTAGTTCCCACGGAGTGTGCACTGAGCTTATGCGGTGCACCCGTATACTCTGCTAGCTCACCTGAACTTCGGAACACGTGACTATACAAACACTAACTGATTCAATTACTTCTAGCGCACAACAAGATGACCGATGTGTTAGGCCTGGAACACACGACCGAGTTTTCTTGACTTGTGAAACTATAATTATGGAAGTCTGTGGTGGCCATTGCTTGCTTACAAGCTTGTATTTTCAGACGATGACCGTACCAGAGCAGGATATGGCGAATGGTTATAAAAGTCTTCCACAAATATCGTCTCACTTGTCAAGGAAAACTGGGGCGTGTGTACCAGGCCTTATGTCAAAGGTTATTTGTAATAGCTATGACTTGGTTAAATTAAACGAAGGAGAGAAATTATGATCTCTGATATTTCCATTTGGAAATATATTGCGAGAATTTTCAGACTTTTAAAAGAATCATTAAACGTGGATATCTTATGTCAGAAATATAACCGTTTTTGTCGTTTTAAGTGGAAAGCTATTTAGAGTCATTCCTATATGCCAAATGGAACTTGCCCCGTTCGCCTCCATTACGTAAATGCAGAATTTTAGTTCATATAGTTTCATTTCTGTCATGATCACTCGTCCATTGTTGTTGTATCCGGGTATATGTTTGCTCCAGTGGCTCATTGCATATTCAAGTTCAATTCAGGTATAAAAAAAAACAATAAAAATTAAATTAAAAAATTAAATTCAGGCAGAATAAATATTTCAATTTTACCCAAACCAATCCAGGGTTGCAAGTATTAAATCAGGAAACCGCAGTTTGTCGAAGTGGGTGTAGCCACATAACTGTCATCTCAGTTATGCATGAGTATTCATTCAGCAAAAGAGCAGGAAAACCCAACTGACATAACAGAATACATCTCTGTTGAAATGGTTTGTGTAATTTGGTACAGCTTTTCAGCACGGCTACCACATCTGATCTGGGATACAATATGACAATACGTTATCCCAGATCTGAGCGACAATCAGTTTTGGAAATTAATTGTCACGGGTTGGGAATATTTTCTCATCAAAATAATAACAGATCACAGCATCTCATGTATATAGATTATCGTCTAACAAACGAGGACGTATTAACGATAATAAAGTCCGTGGACCGACAGTCAGCTTTTCAAAACGCAGATAATGGATGCCTGTGAAGATTTATTTGTTTAATTCTAGAAATCGGGCAGATATATACTTTCTGACAATATGACACCACTCTGACGAGGAGCGTCCTTTTGATCTGTTTCTACTATATAATTTTATTCACTATGGTACCGTCTTCGCCACTTTCAATTCCCTTTCAAAATACGGGCCTAGTTCTCCACCACTTTTGATCACGACTGCTCTAATTACAGAATATAGCTTTAAAGTACAAGCATTTTCATTCTCCCCAGCTACCCTGTCCAGGGCCAGTATATCAGCACTTATTGATCTTCATTTAATTTAAAAAGTAGTGCTTCGAAAATTGATGAATTAGAATTCCCTGAACTCTAATGGGGTATACCTCCGGGTTACTTAGGCATCGAATTTTTATTCAAACAGGAACGATAGAATCAGTACCTTCCCTAAACTTCTGCCACTCGGCGATCTTTCTAAAAAAACAAAGTTTATCCGAGAAAAAGCCATCAGCCATAGTCATGGTTCGTCTCACAAAGCCGGTACGGAGTAAACAGCTGGATAAGAAGGATGAGATAAAGCAAACAAAATTCCGTTTGTGTCCCGAAGTTGAGAAGGGGTATTCAGGCACGGCGGAAGCAATTTTTGATTAGAGGGGACATCATCACAGCACAATAGATGAGGATCCAGGGGCCGCCTAGTCCCCGGAAGCTCCAGAGGTCTTGCATGGCCGGAGACGCGTTCTAGCGTATTTCCGAGCAATAAAACAAGAAATTTTCTCCTGTGTAAACTCTATTCGTTTTGCCTGTTTTGTTGCTTCTCGCAACATTTGTTCAAATATTTGCCGTCAAGCAATTGTTGATGTTCGGAAGTATAAATAATTTAAATATTAAATATCATTTCAGTCGAAATACAAGCGTCTAGTCCAGCATTCAATATTCAGGCGCCGCCCATTAAAGAATTTCCGCGTCCATAATCCAAAGACCCAATTTATACCAAAACATTAGCACCAAATTCAAGAAGAAAAAAATTCATAGTATACCGGTACATAAAAATGCAAGGGAGAAGCGGTCAATATTTGCCGGCAATGATGCCGGCAAGACATCATGAGGTTCCAAAAGTATCAAATCCGTATAGGATCAATATTTTTAATCTTCTAAAAATAATTTTATAATTTCGTTGTAAAATCGCTATCTATAGTATGATGTATCGGTCACGTAAGAGGCGACTAACTGGGGCACCCGTGAGGTTCCCGGATGTGAAAAGCAATAGGATAGTGCTATTGATCCCGGGTGTCAAAAAGAATAAGACCCTACCCGTGTGGTTTCCGGGTGTGAAAAGGAATAGGAACCAAACGTCGTGATATGACTGAAATAGTGTTGAAAGCGACGTTATATCATATTCACTCATTCACTCACCCTGACACGCTTTGTTTGTGACTGTTCATATGAACATCATGAGCCTCTTAAAGTACATGGGTTCATACGGCCCCAAGTCCCGGGTTAAGCGGAATTGAACAGAAGTTACGAAATGTTACGCCATATATCTTGCACGCTATGCTCGTATTTTGCTATCAGCATGCCCCTCATGCTTATTACAATGTAAAATCTGCATTAAATACAGATATATGTTTTTTTGACTTTATCGTTTTGTTTGTTTGTTTTTTGTTCTTTGTTTTTTTTTTTTTTTTTTTTTGGTGTTTGTTTGTTTTTTTTTTTTTTCTTTGTTTTTTTTTTCCTCTCTCTCTCCGCCTATTTTTTGGTTTTGTTTCGTGTGCGTGTAAACTCGTGCGTTCTTGCCGAGAGTTGGAAAGCGATTGCTTGGCCAATCGGCTGGTGAGTTACTAACGGTGTGCGAAATTTGCTTATATTATCAAACGTGAATGGTAGGTACAACAGACCCATTCTCTCACTGTCAGAGATTGTAACCTCCTAACCCTCTGTATATCTGACAGTAGAAGGTATTCAATCTGACACTTTGAGAATGAACAGACGTTGCGTTGATGATCATGTCTGGCTTAGCCAAGTTGACATGGCTTCGTTCGTTCCTACTACGCCATGATGCCTCTCAATGAACTTACATGTACACCCCGGGATCACACGGCTCCATGGGTCGTTCGGCTCCATCCGGTAATAAAACAAACCCCTCCCAGCTCTCTGTCCATTTGTTTTATCGAGTTCGGCAGAGAGTTTGATTGCCACGAAGAGCTCATCCGTCTGCAATCAGTCTTCAAACATCAACGGTCGGTTGAATTCTCCGCCATTATATTCGTACGGCCGATCACGTGATACGCACGATACGTTGCTGATCACGTGACACGTAAGAATATAATGGAGAATTCAACCGACCGTTGATGTTTGAAGACGGATTGCAGACGGATGAGCTCTTCGCGGCAATCAAACTCTTTGTCGAACTCGATAAAACAAATGGACAGAGAGCTGGGAGGGGTTGTTTAATGCCGGATGGAGCCGAACGACCCATGGAGCCGTGTGATCCCGGAGTGTACATGTAAGTTCATTCAGAGGCATCATGGTGTAGTAGGAACGAACGAAGCCATGCCAACTTGGCTAGTCTGGCTGGGAGCATGAGGCGATTGAATGATCTTATTGTCAATATAAAAACAGAAACAGAAGACTTTCTTTCTTTAACAGAATACTGGTATTTACATAATTCATTCAATATTTCCATAAGTTTATTCTAAATAACTATGAACTATGGGAAATTCTTATTATGCACGATCGTGATGATGCAACCAGAACTAATAAGAAAATTCATACAACAGATTTTGTGTGAAAAAGAGCGACTTATCCTCTTAAGAGCAACAAGGACCGGATAAGTAAGAATGCATATAAGGGAATATACACGTCCTCCGCATCCGCTCTCTAGCTCCCTAAATCTTAGCGTATTTCGCTTTTTCTGATTTGACCGAATTTATTATGAATAAAGGTATAATTTACCTGGAGTTTCCGCGAATTCGTCTTGCCACGTCAAACGTACAGTCTTAATTGTCATCCATGTATACGACATTATTTGAAGTACACGTTGACCCTATCAACTGACAAAAGAGCTGCATTTTAGAGCGTGCACTTCCACCCCTCTGCCAATCAAATACAAGCTTCTTGCATCGTGGGATTTTTTATTTTTTTATTTTTTTTTCACTTCAGTCGCGTCTATAGATTATGTCTATTCAATGCGCTGTGAAACCATACACCTATGCGCTGCTTTCTGTATACAGTCTCCAAAGTACACGAGGCGGATTCTGGGTGCGTGAGATTTATTTGGGGGCCTCTGAATAGAAGCGGACAAAATTTACATTTTAATTTTTCTTCAAATAATATATGGAATCTTTCTCTTATAAAAATCCGATAATCTCGTGGTGATTCCATCTTTGCTTCGGAATTTATGGCATAATGGCACTTCTCGAATTACATTATCCTTTAGTGTAGCAGAATCGTTTGTAGTTGGATTGTTATGGCACGCTGATCGCTTCTTTTCAGCCATTGCGATTTGTAATGTATTATCAGCAGGGCGAGAAAAAAACAGTAGTAAAGATGCTATAAATTACAATTTTTGTGAAAATTCAAGCACGCACGCGGAATTTCCCGTGTATTATTCCTGGTTGACGCATTCTAATGTTTTATTTATTTGTTTTTAATGAACGTATAATGCTCGCCGTTCAGCCACGCAGTATGGTTGGTAACTGAAAACGTCAATTTAAGATACCGTTATTTTATCGCATGTCGTTCTGTTTAGCACGCATCGTTGTATTCATCGCCCGGGAACCTCGGATTCTTTCCAATCCTATATATTTATATACTGAAAATTCTACAAAGGCAAGTAGAATATTTCTGGGCATTCGTAATTATGTACAAATGAATACAGTGAAGCGGCAGTTTGTCGAAGTCAACTGCTCGTGTGATCGAATGTACAAGCTGGCACAAAGTTTGAATATTCAATTATACAGTAAGATGAATCCAACGTTGAAGTAATACAAATTTTCAGGCCTAAACATTGCGTTTTATTGGAAGACACTGCGTTTTTGATAATCGCGTTTTATACGCCCCTTCAGCCGCGAATCCATCCATAGAAAAATAAAAAAAATAAAATAAAAAGAGAGACTCAGAACAAATGTGTTTTGATCGCATGAATTCTGATGGAATGACCGAAAATTGTTTCTTCAGTAGCATTCCACATTGGAGGGCGTGCATAATTTACAGTTAGAGAAAACTCTTTGTTATCAACAAGCAAATTAATTGAAAGTAAAATGTGTTGCTACGGAAGCATCTAGTCTCCAATGTGATTTTCTTTTAAATGTCGAGACAGCACGTCGAAAGTTCCAGATACTGCGTCGAAAAATTGTGTTACTAAACCCAAATTTCAAGATAACAAGTCGAAAATTGGGGTTATTAATTCAACACTTCAAGTTATTACCCCTCACCCCCAAATCGACGTAATTAACTAATTAACAACGGTAACGAACCCCTGTGATCTGAAAAGGCTTGGGTTCTGCTGGTAGCGACGTCCCGATGCCGCTCCTCTGTGCATGGTCTGTATATAATGTACTAGTATATGTTATATTGTGTTATTGGGGATCTGGACCAATATCAGAAGTCTAGGCCGGTTTTGTGGGAGGCAATGTGGCCGGGGTGGTTAGAGCGAATGTCATGTATGGACAGTCGGCTGGTGTCACAGTCGTTGAGGGGTCGATTCCGACCAGAGTCAAGTTGTTATTTCTTAATTGTCTGCAGGTATATGCCTGCATTCTGATGGAAATCTTTTTCCCCGTGGCCGGACCACTGTACGTTGTCTGTACATATGTAAGGACATATCTACGATTTTACAACTTTTAATGGCACCTCCGTTCTTTGCTAAACATTTTATAATTTATCAAGGATATATGACCTGTATTAGAAGAAAAGCCGCCAGGTAGCACTGGATGGAACACTTACCTTTAATATATGACTGATCTATTAGAATTCAGAGCACGAGCAGAATAATCTCTGCATTGATCAGTAGCCATTTTGTTGCACTATTTTTCGGACCTTCCATATAAATATCTTCCGTTAAAACACATGCATGTCATTTCCGTCCTGTCTTACAACTCAGACGATGGAAAAGAGAAGTAGCTGTTCAGTAATTAATCGCAAGTTGCCGAAAAACTGTTTATGCCGGATCACGAGACCCTTTTATGATCCGGAAATTCCATCAGACCCCCCTTAAAGGCATTACTATTAAATTATTCCGGACCGAATGTTTTTAGATGCACGTCATGATTTATACCATATCTGCTCGATCCAGAGCGCCAAAGAAACTGGTAACACCACAAGTTTGATTTTACGGTCTAAGGTGTCCGCATGAACAGGCACAAATGAACCAAATTTTGACCGGGTTTTCTCCAAATTTGCTGCACAGGTCAATGAAAATGCCGGATTTAATTTTGAACTGACCAATTAAATGCTTAACACTTAGAGGTATCCCGTCATGCATTAATGTTTGTATAAAACACCATTCTATTCAACTTTTTATTAGATAACGTAAAGTGACGAATGATATATGTTGATGAGTACATTATAGGGTACCGTATTCCTGTGATCTCGTCAAGGTCGATAACACGCTTCTGTAATGGGATTAGAAAGAAGAAAAAAACCTCGACTTGAAGTACTCGATGTTGCACAATAGGGGAAAGCACATGTTTGCGCAATACTGGTTGATAAAAAAGCTATTGCGGCAAGATTTATGGAGGTGTGAAATCCTCGACGGTAATTTCGGACATACAGACATAAATATTTGAAGATATCTTATCTCACAGATCATCTTTCCACCCCTACAAACATATTGAATTTACCGGTATCAAATCATCAATACCGAAGGCGGAACTAGTGAAACTAAAATAAGCCATATCTCTATAAAGCTGCCATTCATTGTCTTCACACTATCATGCCAATGCAGTGTATTCCGGGTACGGGACAATACTATATAGAAACTTATGTCAACAGTTCACATGTCTTTTTATTCGTCGTTATATGCAGTTTTTCTTAGAAGCAGAACATCTAAATCCTTCCGATTGTTTTTTTTTTTTTGGTTTGGAAACTTATATGCAGCGTCCTTATAGCTCTGACCGTGAAACGGGATACAACTAAACAAAAAAGTCTCGATTAATGTTAATATAAAGATATTGAAAGGACCCTGGCGCGTTTTGATGAGATTTTGGTCCCCATAAGGTGCGGTTTGGAGTGTCAAAATGAAATATCACGTACGAAAGAAATTTCTGAGTTAACGTAAAATATATTATCTTGTCTTATGCTGGAAGTGTTCTCTAGGCCTTGGGCCTTAAATTATTTTTTAATTCCAGTATCTTGAATTAGTGGATTTGTGCAAAATCGATTATTTTGAGGTGAAAATAACACACTTTTCTCCCAGTAAACATAAGAAGCCAGTCAAGAACCAAGATGAACTTAACTCCGAGATATTGACCATCTCTTTAGTGTTGCTCAAAAACGGTTTTGGTTCTGGACTGGCTTCATATGTTTACAGAGAGAAGAAGATGCTGTTTTCACATTGAAAGTGGCGATTTTGTACAAATCCACTACTTCAAGTTGCTGTTATTCTTAAACCCTAAAACCCAGAGCCTAGAAAATACTCAGAGCATGTGACGTGATAATGTACTTTACGCTAACTGTACAATTTCTTTCTTACGTGATATTACATTTTGATATTCCAAACCGCACCTCATTGGGGCCAAAATCTCACTAAACCGCCCCAGGTCTTCTCTTTTGATATTTTTTCTCAAAGTTCATTCTTATGTTTATGTTTATGGGCAAGTATGGCATCGTATGTCAGCAGCATCTTAGGATACTCGGTGCTGCAATATAACTAAATTTCTGCCAACAAAACAGTGAAACGAGCAACCTTTAGAGTTTCATAAAATCAGTCCCAAATCCCGTTTTTAAAGTAATTACTTTGGAAGAGATTGACCAACAAGCCATCCCGCTGTAACAAAGTCCGTATAGAGAAGTCAGTTGCTCATCCGTTTCCATGTAACATAATCTGAAGCTAATATCCTTGTCTTGTGAGAAGAGTTTGGTTTGAGAGTATGAGCAGACACAGGTAGTATCCCAAAACATGTTCATTAAGATCAATGCTCGTATAACCTTCCTTCTTCCGCCTCTAAGAAAAGTTTATTTCCCCTGCACGGGTTTTCCATAGAGGGGGTGACCCGGGTATACTATCGCTGTCAAGAGGGGGCTCGTGTCAGGTGGCTGCATGTCAACTCTTTACAAGGCCCAGAACGTCTTAAAAGCATCGTCGCCACGCATTACTGGATGCGCAGGTACATCGCTGCAAACTCGGGGAAGTCCCCGATCGTTTGCCCCGGGGGTTTAAAAGCAGTCGCCCCAAATAATAGCGATGATACCTGGGGCCTGGACCAGCACCTGTAAGTCGCATGTGGAGCAATGTATGAGGAATGTAAGGAACAGTATCGGCCGTCCTGCAAATATTCTGGCAGTAATGCAGCCTATGTTCCCATGTGGGACTGCCAAGTGGTAGATGCCAAGCTGTCAGGATTTGATAGTCAATTAGCAACGTAAGGATCTTTTTATTCGTTCGCTTTGATCTCCAGCTCTACCTTTTGCAGATTGTCTCATTGTAATTTTTGTAATTTTTTTTTTGCTGCAGTTAGGGCGAGTATACTTTTTCAAATTAAGAAAAGGAATGCCGATCTCGAGCGTATTCAGCTGCATGCTCTTTCCGGTTACATTCCCTCATTAATAACGGAAGCTCCATCCCATATGCGATTCAGCATGAGTAGCACCGTACATGTGTTGCCTGTATTTGTGTTAGTTTGTTTATATACAGGTATGCCATATTACAATGTAAGTAGTCGTTGTTTCCCAGACAGACATTTCAGTTCTAAAGAGACGAAATGACTACACATACCGGATTCTTCAGAAGAATTTGTTCCTCGTGCGATTAAAGTTTGTCTCACAGGGAATGAATTTCAGTTGGATCACCCGAACGTGATCTTATTTAGAGTCTAATAATCATTCACGACATGGCTAGGCGTTTTCAAGAGTAAATACAAGGCGGCGGCATTCGGAGCGCTCGGTTACAAGTAAAAAAATGTTGAAAGCGACGTTAAATCCTTCCTTACTCACTTACGTGAATGATCTCTTTGGTTTTTCTGCATCTGAATCTTTCTGGTGTTTCATGTCAAGTTTTCCGCCTTTGTAATGAGCATGACTCAGTCATACAAGCATGTCCGTTTGTTTCTGTGGATATGAGTTATAGAGATACTATACGATATCACACCGGAGGATGCAGATTCATCTGCGAAAGCTCATGTCCAATAAATCATATTAGTTCCTTTTTTCCAGCGATACTACGTTATTTGATATCAACCCGTGTGATCATGACGTAGAACAGGCGCAAAAGCATGTAGCTAGCACGTGCAAATAAAACACCGAAGTCGATTTCCCTGTATAGCAGTTTAACGAAGCCAGTCGTTGCTTAATCGGTGTTGCCATATAATATCTAAAATCACAATATATATATCAATTCATATACATTTACCTCAATTTTGTCGTTCGACCGATTTTCCCCAGCGAGTCCAATTTTATTTTAATTGGATATATAATGTCGTAATTATCGAAATAAAAAATTATTGCGAACATGGTCTGTTGAAATATACGTTCATACCTTATAAGGATATATTGATAGTGCCTTGTCCAGTGACTTAATAATATTTTCCGGGAGATGAATTATGATACATTAATCTTTGAGCCCCGGGAATCACCAGATATAACGTACAAAGACATAAGCCTTAACAAAAGTTAGATACCTAATGAATCGATATTGGTCACGTGATCAGGACATGCGTTAGCCAACCAGAATGCAGAGGGTTGCAGTGTATCCACACAATAATGGTTATTTCCTCTAAGTATACATGTTGGCTCGTCCAATCAGAATCGATTTGGTAACAACGAGCAGACAATGATTCGCAATCATCATTGCAGCTTATTGATTGGGTAATTTCACTCTTTGGTCTCACACTTCCAAAGAAGTATGTCCTTATATGGCTAACTGACTCAAGGTTTACAAGGGCCACATTTTCGATACCATTTATAACAATTCCGGGCAAATGAGACAAGTTTTTCATCAGTATGTAATATATTTAGTGATGTTGAAAGCGATTTGAATTCATTTATCTTTATTTTTTTTATTTTTCAGTACTCCTGCCATAGATTTGCAGTCCAGCATGGCTGATGTAAGTTCTTCGATTTTTCTCTATATTTTCAACTTGTTCAATTCAATTTAATCTTTTGAAACCTTCAGTTCGGGCTTGTACATTTAATCTGATGGCGTTCTCGAAAACAGAGAAAAGGGCAAATTAATGTACAACGTATATCGGGACGTCAGGTGGATTACTTTGTACACTGACGAAAAAGTTATGGAATATTCCATCACTATAGCACCAGGGTGACGTTTTTTGAGTGTAGACTTGTTATTATCCAAGATCTGTGAACTGGAGTGAGAGAGTTTCTGTTGCGTAAATCTTGTTCAGATGTCCGGTTCCTTAACTCCTACGTTTTTTTATGTTGCTCCTACGTGTATTTATGTTGCAGACGGATTTCATAGAACTGTTGACCTACTCGATGGTAGACGACCCTTCCTCATTACTTCCCACTTGTCTTCATTCACAAAGTAAGTACTATATGTTTGATTATTTTTTCGCCTGCAATTAATTTTCTCTTGACATGTTCTCTGGAACTGCATTGTAGATGTGTTGCATATGAACATAACAGCTTGTACCATGGAGAAAAAAGAATCCTCGGCTCATTTCGACAGTTTTTTGTATAATTATCAGGAGAAATGAAATTAATAATAGACATCTGATTATTTTGGGATCACGCTTTCTTATTAAGGCATTGACGATGGTGTTGCAAAGGTAACCTCTATGGGGGAATCGAATCCGTTTACTCGACGATCAACACCCATGCCCACTGGCATGCTGCAAATGGAAGCGCGTTAAGATTCGATGTGGACGAATGGTCTAACGCGCTTGAATTTAGTGTAGGTCACACGTTCTCTTCCCATTCCGAGATCTCCTTCACCGTAGTACCTGGTATCACTTTTGCTTACCAAGAAATGTTGTGCTAAACGAAACGTTGGTTTGTATAAGCGAAAAGTGCGAGTTTGCACGCCGACATACTGGTGAAATTTACGGAAAAGGACCGTCAACAACTAAACAAAATTCGGAATCGTCGCTTTGGGTCCTTTCATCAAAATCGTTTAAGTAGTAGCATCGTCAACGTCTGTAAATGTGGTAAAGTTGTAGGTTTAATTCCGTTTGTCTTTTGATGCAGCCCAGATTTTTCCGTTTACTATGATCCGTTTGCAATTGATACTACGTACTTGAATAGAAAAATATAATTGATTAATTTAACTATAATAAACTGCAACTGTGTTTCATTTCTTTACAGGTCCGCCATTTTGCTTCGACAACGACGAAAACAATAATTTCTCGCCAAATATCCACAGAGATTTCTTAAACTCAAGCTTGGACAGCAGCAGTAAGTTCATTTCCTTATAAGAAATTAACAAATCTGAACATTTCAACTCAGAATTAATCTCCGTTCTGAAGCCGCAGTAAAACGTTTGGTATATACGGGGGCCACACCTTCCGTAGTCTTTTTGCGCGAACATATAGCCATGTTTCATAACGACTCATTCATTCTGTCATTTCCTATTACTCGGTCATTTATCCAATCGTATTAGTCAATAACGTACAGGACACTTCCCTAAAAATAACATTTCTTTTAAAATAATCGTCAGTATAATCAATAGATTGTTAACTATAGTCTACATATTAACTATCAAGGATATAGAGATTTTATTTGTATAAATCTTGAAAAAATTTCCCATTGTGACAAAAATATCGTTGACGTCAACAATGTCTATGGTGATCCTATTAGTATACTACTTGTATTGCGTTGTTGCAGGTAGTTCACATGAGGGCAGTGATTGTGACTGTTCAGGTTGGAGTATGACCAGTATGTCGTCCAGTTATCCCTGTTACCCAAAACCAATCTTAGACGACGACGATGAAAGTGGTATGGATATACAATTCTCGTTAAACCTATTCTCAATCCCACACACCTAATTACGGGCGAAGCCAAGATATTCTGTTTTTTTTTTGTTTTTTTTTTTTTTTTGCAGAATCTTTTTGAAAATCCTGGAGCAAAGAAGAACAATCGATAAAAACTATTTCAGATGTTATTTCAGTTCAAAGCTCCGCCAAACAATTTTGGGAATTCGGTCCGTTTCTCCGGATTTAGGTGCCATTAGTAGGCCTAATTGTTTTGTACCGATAATTTGATTATGGGCACAACATTATTTATGGACGATCGCTTCTTAATGAATGTCGGATAAGAAGTTGTGTTCTGGTCGGCCTAAGTATCTTGTCCATTACGATACCATCTTTTCCTGTATCATTCTTATGAAGATGTTTCATTTAGAAAATCTGCTATGATTACGGTATAGTTAAAATCAGTGTCACAAACTCGCCATGTCGATTCCGAGACAAAGCCATACGAAGTAACATGGCGGCTCAGTGACATTCATCGGTAGAGTTCCTTAGGGGAACCAATGGGTGTGTTCCCTGTTAACCACACGTTTAGGGATGAAACGCTAAAAGTGAGGTTCAGTTTGAGAAGACGTTTTAGCCCGAACGCGTTTAGAGTTTGAACATCTTGGCCTTTAAATACAGGTTTTAAATACATGTGTTTAGGTTTAAAACACCTATGTGTTTAGGTTGTAAACACCTATCTTGTTTAAAACCTAAACGCCTATGTTATGTGTTTATAAGCTAAACACCACGTTTAGGCTGAAACGTGTTCCCTAACTGAACATCACTGTTAGCGTTCTAACCCTGAACATGCGATTTACAGTGTACTAGCCACGTACATGGTAGATTATGGATGTCGCGATACGAGAAATGCTGCCTTTATGCCGCAAAGTACGGTCCGTTCAATTTTGTTTTGACAAATTCCAACTAAAGCAAGAAAATTCACTCCTTTCTGTTCGGAAACTTATACACACAGTGTTGAAAGTAGAGAAATATTTTGTTCAGGCAGAAATTCTTTCATGGACGACGGCTGAATATTGAATGTCGGATGTGACGCTTGCTATATTGTATAGAGTGACATATATAATTTAGATATGGATTCCATGTGCCAGTATCTATTTATGGGTGTTTCTCATATATTCTGATGAGAACTTACAGTTGAAGATCTCATTTCCAAATTTCCTTTTGCAGTAATGTTAGACGATGATGAGGATGATCAATTTCTCCGAGCCGTTGATCAAGACGAGCAAAACGCCTCCATGTGCAAAAATTATGCATACAACTGGCGAACAAATGAGTGCCAATATCGAAATCCTATGATCTACCCCGAGCAATATACTTCACATAACGTCGTGTCAGACTCTTATCCAACGTCATCGCCGTGTAGGGGTAAGTGGTCTCGTCCATCTCTTACATAGTTTTTTTTTCCATCATTCAGGTGGGGGTTGTTTGTTCCACATACAGTTTTTTAGTTTTAACTAGTAGATCTATACGTAAGGCCTTCATCGTATCTTCTGAGAAGGTCTTCCATCTAGGGATATGTGACATTAATATGGGAAAAGCTCCCTCGTGCGTGATTGTAAAGCTGTGTTGTTGCTGTTTTTCAATCCAAAACCTGCCTAATAAGATTGTTCTTGACGTTTACGTACGGAAACAGCAGCCTTGAGAAACATGCGATGGTCTTGTATAAAACTAGATATATGATTTATCAAAATATGTTCTCAGGTATATTTTGGTATTTTTGATACATTTCTAGGGAGGATTTTCTCTTCTGGCAAAAATATGACAGCTCAAACCAAAATTATATTGCCTTACGGTAAATAAGGAAATTTAATGATTTGAAAGTACCAAGAATGTTGCTGCGTTTACGTGTCATATTTTTGCTACAATGGAAAATTGTCTCTAGAAATGCTTCAAAATTAACAAAGTATAGGCTAGAGAGCACATTTTGATCAACATCGCAAATCTTTTCAGACTGATATTGGTACGATATGTAAACATAAAGAAAAATATAATTTTGTAGGTTTTGAAGTGAAAAAGAATCGACTTTAGTACCGTCATACAATCGGCTTTATTACGGTCTATCAACTATATAATATATAGACCACCGCAATGCGGTCTCTCAAACAGATATGGACAAATATATCACACTTTGCGGATGGATGTACTTGAGTGCATGGGCAGTGGTGGTGAGAACACAACTACTTCCCGCTACCAAAAATACTCTACACGTGATCCTAAAGTGTCACACCGACATCGTATAATCCTCACTTTATGATAAGGGCAAAATCTCCCCCTCTCGACATTTATCGACACCACTTTATCCCACTACACAAATGCCTATATCCTTCCATGATTTCATCATTTTCCAAAAGCTTATCACATAAAATACTCGTTTTGACGTAATTTCCATCTGTCAAAATCTTTCATTCTCTCTTATCTCGCCGTTCTTCACATCATTTGCACCTTGTACAGGCTACATCTCTCCCACGAATTTGAATTACTACGAGGTCTCAAACTCAAATCAGTGCAAATAGAATTCTGCTATCGTTGCCCCCAAGCGAAGCCCAATGCCCCCATGGACATTTCAGAGACGGTGGCCCATCAGTAATTTTTAAGGGCGAAGTAGTCAAATGAATGCATGAACTAAAATATGTAGTTGGTCTTTCAGAGCGATGCGTTGATAAATTCGCTTCAAAAATGTGATCGAGTAACCGTGTCTTAAGAATCCATAGAGTATTAACATAGTCGTGAAGTAGAGTATTAACAGGGTAGTGAAGTAGAGTATTAACATGGTCTTGAAGTAGAGTATTATCATGGTTGTGAAGTAGAGTATTAACATGGTTGTGAAGTAGAATATTAATATGGTCGTGAAGTAGAGTATTAACATGAAGTAGAGTATTAACATGGTCGTGAAGTAGAGTATCATCATGGTCGTGAAGCAGAGTATTAACATGGTCGTGAAGTATAGAGTATTAACATGGTCGTGAAGTAGAGTATTAACATGGTCGTGCAGAGTATTAACATGGTCGCGAAGTAGAGTATTAACATGGTCGTGAAGTAGAGTAGTAACATGGTTGTGAAGTAGAGTATTAACATGGTCATGAAGTACACTAACGTGATCCTGTAATTTGAGAATAATGAGGCTCAATGCCTTACAATTACTCTCAGTATACAACAAAATATTCTTCTCTGTACCTTTTTAAAAAAATTTCATAACTAAAATGATATTTGGGCACTTGAACCGTATACGGTACATCACTGGGGAAGAATATTTGCTTAAACGTACCACCTCCTTTTAACGTTCATTTCCTTCATTCAACAGCGCCAGATCCACATTACCCAAATCTTCCCAAGTTCCACGATCTCATCGATACGGACAGTCCCTCCTACCCCTCAGTCCGACGTCACTACAGTGGCAGCTGTGATGAAGACTCAGATTCGGACTCAGAAGCGGATCACACGCCAAGGAAAGGAAAACGAGGTAAGATTCTATAGTTTCACAAGTTTGGGTTCTCGTGAATACATGTATATTGTATATGTATGTATATTTTAGCACTGAGAACACACAAGAACCTATATTTCGGAGTCCATACAGCCGAGACAAACTGTCATATATATGTTATTTTTGTTTTGAGCTGGCGGGGGGGGGGGGGGTAGGTTATCCCAAACATATATATGTGCGGTGATTTCACCCGCATCAGTGGCACTATGCACAGCGAATTTTCTGTACATGATTCCAGAATTTGATAAAATCCACATTCCAAAAAATCTACCTTTTGTATACTACTTCATGCCGTCATTGCAACAATAGCCTAATAATGTTACACAATCAGTGCCAGTGAACATCAAAGTACATTTTGTTAGATTTTACATAAATCTTAACTAAATTTTAAAATCAAAATGGAAAATAATCAGAACGGAAAATGGTCTCTATGGATGTAAACAGCACGTCACGAGTACTGTGAGTTAAATATGACATGTGACGGCAAATCCACATCTTATTTTTTATCATGATTTGTAATAAAATACTCTCTGAAATAATTAGATTAGAATTAGTGCCCAATCTAATCCGATTGAAAATCAATCTATTGGACTGAACATTCCAGTTTATTAGGATCTATTAGGCTGAATTTTCAGTCTACATCAGATTCATTCTGTACTTTTTCAATCTAATAGATTGAAAATAAGTTCAATCGCTCCGAAAGATTGACTTTTCAATCTGAGATGGTTGGAATTAGTGACACGAACTACTTTTTACAGTCGAAATGTCAATCTTTCGGTTTGATTGAAATTATTTTTTTTTTTTTTATTGAATTTAGATTACCGAACAGAATTAATCTAATGCAGACTGAAAAACCATTCTAATAGATCGTAATAAAGTGGAATTTTCAATCTAATAGATTGATTTTTAATCGGAACAGATGGGTATAATTATTAAAGAGAGTATTAGTGATGAAAGTTTAGATTTGTAGTGTAAACAAAAAACAGGGTTTAAAACTCTCCTTTCTAAGAATTGTGTTCAGTAACATGCACAAAAAAAAGAAATTCTTGCTTAATCTATAACAGATCGAGTGTATGCATTTGTATTTAACTTCAAAGTCTAACACCAGTCTTCGCCCACTAAAAGAATAGTTTTCTCGAGTTTTGGTTTTTCCAATCGCCCTGTATCTAGCGGGAAGGAGGAAGTCCTGAAGCTGAACGGGGGCGATCTAGGGGATCAAGATAAGCACTGAAACAGAAATACCCAAAATGGACGAATTAAATTAAATGTAAATATGTTATTTCAAAATGTATCGGCAATATCAGACAGAAAATCGGACAATGTTCGTGAAATAACAGCTTCTTGGGAAATCCAATTTGCGAGTATTTCTGTAAATATTCATTTTCAGAAAAAAATGGTCGTTGGAACGTGGTTAGTAAATATTCTTCCAATGACTGGAGGCGGATATATCATGTATGATACAAACGAAGAGAACTTTCTATAAGAGTGTTTATCAACTCAACATGATAATATCATGACACAAAATTTAAACTCATGCGCCATCTTGTACTCAACGGCTTCGTATACATGTAGCGGCATTCAATACATTAACGTGGTGAATAAACAACAAATACGTTATGCAAGTAATTATATCCCGTTCACTCATGAGAGCAAGTTTGAGGAAATTGTTACAAAGAAATTTTCTAGTTTCGTTTAATATTTACTGCATTCGGGTTGGTTTTTTTGTAAACAATATTCAAATAGAATAACCAGGGATGTAATTAACACAGAACAGACTTTTCCAATAAATTGAGTCAAATTATCTCAAACGTCTGTACAAATGCAAACAATGCGGACAGCATGGCATTGGCCATAATAATTACTGTGATAGCACGAGAGACATTCGTAGTAGTATTATATACTATTGGCATTAATTAACTCAAATGCAGAATCCACATTGTGGAGAAGCAGATTTACGAGTGGCATGCGTTAAAATAATAATAAATATTTCCTTCTTAAATTTAATATAACTCTACACGGTTATATTGTTATTGTCACTTTCTCGTACCGTGTGTCACTTTCTCGTACCGTGTGTCACTTTTTCGTACCGTGTGTCACTTTCTCGTACGGTGTGTCACTTTCTCGTACCGTGTGTCACTTTCTCGTACGGTGTGTCACTTTTTCGTACCGTGTGTCATTTTCTCGTACCGTGTGTCACTTTCTCGTACGGTGTGTCACTTTCTCGTACCGTGTGTCACCTTCTCGTACCGTGTGTCACTTTCTCGTACGGTGTGTCACTTTCTTGTACGGTGTGTCACTTCGTTTGAGTCCCATAAGACCGCCATGTCTTTTTCTATGAGTCATTTGCATGATTTTCAACAAATTGATTGTTCTGTGTTATTCAAATCCTAACCCTTATTCGATAAAATGAGTTACCCTATTTTCCCATAACATATACGGTACAAAAACAGCTATTGATCAAATCAAATTTTAGAAATACAGATCAAATGTCCAATAGAACCTGTGTGCGAAGGAAAACATTTCGCGCATCAAACCAAAGCTGTTCACCAACAATATAGCAAGAGGCTCCAGGACGCAACTCTTGTTAAATCACATGCTTTCGATCGTCTCCATATTGAATTCCATCGTTTTCTTCCCTAGGATCTAAGAGTATTCTCTTGTGGAAGTTTCTCCTGGACAGCCTGGCAGATTCTCAGTACGCACCACAGATTTTAAAGTGGGAGAACAAAGCCAGCGGAATTTTCAAGTTTGTGGACACGACAGCCGTGGCCAAACTCTGGGGCAGTCAGAAGCGTAAAGGAGATATGAATTTTGAAAAGCTCAGTCGGGGAATAAGGTACGATGATTATACGACCCTATCTTCTTACTCTTATCTGGAAAAACTTTTAATATTAATTCCGCTTAAACTTTTAATATTAATTCCGATTACTTTTTACCTTAGTTCCTGGTATAAATAGCATGCGGTATCAGTGTTGTATAAATCGTTTTAGAGATATTCATGACTTTAGCTCTTGGAAAAAAATGACACCGACTCAGTATCTTTGTCGCACCACACTACACCATCTCTTGTGATACTGTTACAGCAAAACTGTCGAAACGACCAATAAAAATTTGGTCACCTGCGACCATATAAACTATACACTCTCAAAACGCAAATGTTAGATTTAACATCTAGAGGGTTGGAGGAGGGAAAGCATTTAGAAAGTGTTGTATTCGCCACTTTTAAGTGTTAAATGCAACATTTTAAGCTGTTGCATCCAACACTTAAAAGTGGTGGAACAACACTTTCTAAATGCTTTCCCTCCTCCAACCCTCTATATGTTAAATGTAACATTTGCGTTTCAAGAGTGTATGGCATAGACGTGACCGACCAAGTTTTATTATCTGGTCGCTATCCGACCACACTTTTCTTGGTCACAGCGACAATATATGGTCGGAGTTCGACTGGATGACACTTGGTCGATCACGACTGTACCAAAATTTATATGGTCAGAGCGACCATATGAGTCTTTGTCGCTTTATTTTGACCAAGAATTTCCGACAAACATTCTCTTGGTCGGATACCCTTCGACTTCGGGGATATCTTCGTTGTGCGCGAGAGGGACAATACGGAGGAACGCTAAATCTCATTTAAAATTTACATTCTTGTCTCAGCCGTGGATAATGTTCCAGGATAGATCTAGACCAATCCCATGTGTTGTTTTCTGGAAGTTTTTTTTTATCTTTCATTCAAACAGTATTCTGTATTTCGTATCGACTATAAACTGCATACATTTAATGGTGATATTGAACGACTGAAGACCTCAAGGGACAAAGACAACAGTTGCCTGGCTTGTAGGATATTTGGCCGTATATGCATACGTATACATTTTCAATAAATTACGAAAATTAATAAATATAGCAATTTATTATTTTTTTCTTCAAATGATTTTTTTTTTTTTTTTTATTTCTTTTTCTTTCAAAACTCAAGCCGAAGAGAACCAGAGCTACTATGGTATTTAATTACTAAAGTAATGAAAAAAAATCCTTCCTTATCTTCACCTGGCGCTATTTTGATCATATGTTTCATTTTTCAATATAGACACTACTACCGCAGCGGCATGATGAAGAGAGTGGAAGGGAAACGACTCGTATACAAATTCAACTGGAAAATGATCCCCAAAGATTACAGAAAGAAGTCCCTCATTTGCTAGTCCAAGATCTCGGCGACCAAGTCTCGCGCCCAATGAACTCTCGTGGAAATGTCAATTCATTTTGTTACATGTTTTCATTTCATTATGGTCCCATGCACAACTGTGAATAGATCTCATTCATATATACGTTTCATATGTTCTGTACAAAGTTGCATGTGTCTGCTCGGTGCCAATTTGTCTTAAATGCAGCGCTTCTGCTTTTGAGCTTCCGAAACAAAATAGTCCCTACCAAAATGGTAGCTTGACAGGGATTCGTGGATTGAGTTTGTACGAGTTGCATCTAAATATACCGGTTATGATGAATATTTTTTAAGTACATGTACCAGTTAGAGTATTCTATATTATGAAGAAATACTATTACCGCCAAGCACACCAACACATTTGCCAAAACTTCTATCTGCATGGCTTCTATTTTAACAAGAACAGTCTTATAAGAGAGTCAGTCAAAATGTTTCGTTAATTTGTATTGTCGTACCATGGAAAACAGTGCGTGGGATCGTGTATGCTTCGCTATACTGTCGAATGGTCGCAGCGAGTAACCTTGTAATATACAACGAAGCTACGTAGCATAACATAATAACCGTTGATGTGATGGACTGAAATGTGCGCTGATTTACAAATGAAACCGGGAAAATACTATGACCATGACAGTTTACAGGGTAAATTTACACCGGTAACACAACAAATGCATTGATGGAACATTTTGATTGGCGCTCTTACAAAACGATGAATCCGTTCTTGAGAACTAACGTCTAGTTCTAATTAATTGTCTACTTTAGAGATTGTAAACAATCAACGGTTGCTCTGGCATATATTTTCTTGCATATCAACAAGATGACAAAATTTCTCCTGATATTTATAATAAATTACGCTGTAATTAACTTTCTAATTTTCTCGATATATAACTCCGTAAAAGTTGTTCGTGTGCCGAGACTCAATTGAATAGGGTGATGTCATGATGTATAGAAGTTATCGCGGACAAAGGTCATATAGGCCGTACAAGGTGAGAGTGTGCAGTTTTAACTTTGCTAGTTTAGTTGACCATGGTGGGATAGGGCGAAACCCCCAAATACCGTATGTTATAACCTTATACGGCCGCATTGAACTTTGTCTGCGATATCTTACATTATGGCCTCAAAAAGAAAATTTAAGACGAACTATCCAATGTTGATTTTACAAGCTCCAAAACAGACGAGTAAAATGGACAGACTTCAGTATATTTTACGTTGGTCGTTCAGGAATCGATCTGCCCAAATCGGAACGAGTGCAAACGGATATTGACATCTTAACATGCACGCCCAAATCAAAGTACGTTACGAATGCGCGTCGGACTATTTATAATATGCATAATAATTATGTCATACCCGGTATTTGCCATCAGTTTCGTCATAGCTTATCTTGCCAATACCGGTTATATATAGTATTGTGTAGGAGGGGTTGCAGCGCTAAAGAAAAGATTTCTCGAAAATGGTGAAAGAAATCTGAATATTTTCTGGAATTTAAGTCATATGAAACAGTGGGACAATATTTTCACAAATTTCCCTCGGACCGCAATGCGATCTTCACGTATTACGCCCACTAGAAATATCACATTTATGCGACTGCTGACAATAATTCGTTACTGGTACTTGCCATAAAATGCGTCGGTTTATCACTTGAGAAACAGAAAGTTTTCATTTCGGAAAATTGGAGGTAGGCATATACATGTATGCCTATATGATCGTGTCTGTCATAATCAGAGTAAAACACGAATGTTTTAAACTAATGTGTCAGTGTGTCTTTGATAATATCTTCGACAACACTTTTCATGTATATACCCCCTTCCTAACTATATATTTCAATCAAAGAGATATATTTTGGGAAAAGAAAGAAATGACTGAGAAAGTAAATAGAAGAACAGTTATTGCTCAATATAATACAATCAATCTTGTGTATGTATCTAACAAACACAGCTGTAGTTATATTTTTATGAGATATGTACATATATGAAATGTTACGAATTTGCATTTTTCTATACGCTCGAAGAGCTATCAGGAAGACTTTTTTTGTGGAAAGGAAGCGAAATTATTATCAGAGATGTACAAAGGATAATTCTTATTGACTGTTTACATTCCTAGAAGATGTTCAACACTGCCGAGGCACTGGTGCTGTCTTTTGAAGTAAATTCAGATATACCGGTACATCTAATGTTTTATATATACACATAAATGTATATTTTACTTGCCCCAGATATATTTTAAAATTACCTGTTCATGAATTTTTTTATATTTTATTAAAAATATTGTTGCATATACTTTTCTTCCTTTCATTATTGTTCACCTTTCGCCAATTATCTAATGAAAGAAAGTCGCTCATCTCTCGATCTCGGATATGCCTTTAACTGACAGTTTGGTCAGTATCCTTTCGCACACGTGTGGAGCACCGACACAGATGCCTATGGATCTATCATAGAGGTCTGCAAACCGTATGCCTCATATAATATCATCGATGCCCTTGTATCATCAACTCTAGAGAATATATGCATCAAATCAGACATTCAGTCGTCCATAGAGGGATTTCCGCGTCAATAATCGAAATGGAGCGATATTGGAGCGATAGGCAAGAGGTGGCAGTAGTATACAGCGAGCATATTCACCATTATTGATCTGGCGTAAGAATCTGGCGTCGAGGTCAAGTGCATTATAGTACGGGCGAAAACCGGCAAAGAGTGCGCCGTCTCAAAAAGGACGCCGTCTCATGTGGAGATCATGTGATGGTCAAGTGCATGGGGCATGTATTCCTCCGCAGTGATGTGGTCTGGCGGTGATGCGGTCTGCCTCGGCGGACAGAAATTAGTCCCCAGACAATACGCTGCATGGACCGATTGGGCCGAGTGAGGTGTCAAAGTGAAGCGCTCCTCCAGCACCATATGGAATGCCTGTACAGACTTGTAACTGGGGTTTTTCCATCATGCGGCGGTCACGTGATTAGGAGTGCATGTACGGACTTGTATGCCGTCCATTCATTTGAGTCGGGAACTTGGGGTCCCTACGGAAGGATTTTGCAAGTCATGGGTGAGTGTATGTAAAATGAGGATTTGTCTCGAAAATATAAAAAGCGGAACACGGACTTTACCCCTACAATAGAGGAAAACCCTTATCAACCCTATCCCAAAGGGCTAATATCGGTCCCCGGGCTTATCGGGCAACCTGTAACCATCTCGGTCATCTATACGCGGTAAGACTGACCCTGGGATCGTGTGTATCCATTTACAGCCTACTATCGGCAAGTGCGAGAGGGAATTTTCAGAAATCAATACCACGTGACTTCGTCAGCCAATCAGCTAAAGTCTACCGACGTAACCCCAACGTAACTAGCCATTTTCGAATCATGTGATGCCCTACTTGTTGAAAATTACAGATCTACCACACCTCTTGGATGATACGAAAGTTATTCATACCTATATATTTTGTAAGCCTAGCCTATATCTGTTTCCGTAGTGGTTTGAAAACCTGTAATTTATCAGATTTCTCGAGTCTGTTCTCTGCCGGATGAAGGCCGAACAGAATCCCGTAATATACCGGATATCGCTCCGCAATAATGGAGACTCACGATTCGCAAGCCATCTCATGGATGGCGAAGTGTACGCAAATGGCTTATCGGGGTCTCCCTATCAAGTCAATCGGGTGGGTGCATGTAAAATGAGGATTTGTCTCGAAAATATAAAAAGCGGAACACGGACTTTACCCCTACAATAGAGGAAAACCCCTATCAACCCTATCCCAAAGGGCGAATATCGATCCCCCGGGCTGATCGGGGCCTGGGTGCAGGGTGGGTGTATGTAAATTTAGGATTTGTCCCGAAAATATAAAAGGCGGAACACGGACTTTACCCCAACAATAAGGGAAAACTCCTATCAGCCCTATCCCAAAGGGCTAATATCGGTCCCCTGGCTTATCGAGACCTGCTCAGAGAGGTAGGGTGGGGAGTGGGTGCATGTAAATTTAGGATTTGTCCCGAAAATATAAAAAGCGAAACACGGACTTTACCCCTACAATAAGGGAAAACTCCTATCAGCCCTATCCCAAAGGGCTAATATCGGTGCCTGGCTTATCGGGGCCTGCTGAGAGAGGTAGGGTGGGGGAGTGGGTGCATGTAAATTCAGGATTTGTCCCCGAAAATATAAAAAGCGGAACACGGACTTTACTCCTACAATAGGGGAAAACTCCTATCAAGCACGTCTAGGTAGGCTTATCGGAGTCTGCCGCCAGAGGTAGGATGGGGGAGTGGGTGCATGTAAATTGAGGATTTGCCCCGAAAATATAAAAAGCGGAACACGGACTTTTCCCCTAAAATAGGGGGAAACTCCTATCAACCTTGTCCAAAAGGGCTAATATCGGTCCCTGGCTTATCGGGGCCTGCTGAGAGAGGTAGGGTGGGGGAGTGGGTGCATGTAAATTGAGGATTTGTCCCGAAAATATAAAAAGCGGAACACGGACTTTATCCCTAAAATAGGGGAAACTCCTATCAACCACGTCTAGTGGGGCTTATCGGAGCCTGCCGACAGAGGTAGGATGGGGGAGTGGGTGCATGTAAATTGAGGATTTGTCCCGAAAATATAAAAAGCGGAACACGGACTTTACCCCTACAATAGGGGGAAACTCCTATCAACCTTGTCCAAAAGGGCTAATATCGGTCCCTGGCTTATTGGGGCCTGCTGAGAGAGGTAGGGTGGGGGAGTGGGTGCATGTAAATTGAGGATTTGTCCCCAAAATATAAAAAGCGGAACACGAACTTTACCCTACAATAGGGGAAAACTCCTATCAACCACGTCTGGTGGGGCTTATCGGAGCCTGCCGACAGAGGTAGAGTGGGGGAATGGGTGTATGTAAATTTAGAATTTGCCCCGAAAATATAAAAACGGACTTTACCCCTAAAATAGGGGAAACGCCTATCAACCAGGTCTAGAGGGTCATGTATAGACCGGAGAGAGAACAACAACAACACCAACAAGTGTTCATATAGTTTATTATCCCCTCCCGTACATCATACCCACGATGGAGGAGCCGCGTTGGGTATGTTTACAATACAAGTAGGCTCTTGTCCAATCAGAAGCCGCCATTTGGCGCTGCATCTGTCATATTCGTTCTTGCCCGTTAGATGTATTCCCGGCTGCTCTTATCCAATCAAAAAAACATGTACTCTGTTCATGTCCATGTATACATACTCTGTTCATGTCCATGTACATACACTCTGTCCATGTCGCTATATAGCTGAAATATTGCGGAATGCGACGTTAAATCTTAATTCTCTCTCTTCATGTACATGCACTCTATCCATGTACATGTTTCTTGTCCATGTCCATGTAGCCTGTCCATATACATGTACCATCACCAAGGGGGTGTGTGGAGGTGTGTTTGGGGTAGAGAGGGACCATCCTTGGTCCGAATACGTCGTCGGGATGTCATTTTGTAGCTCTCGGGGTATAGACCCCGATTTGAGGGATGTCCGCGTCATCTGTGACGTCATTGGTGACGTCATCAGTACGAGTAGTAGCCAAAGTGGGCATTTTGAGGCAGTGAAGGAAGGTAGTTGAGGTAGAGAGGGACCATCCTTGGTCCGAATGCGTCGTGGGAGGTGTCATTTTGTAGTTCTCGGGGTGTACATCTCGATTTGAGGGATGTTCACGTCATCTGTCACGTCATCGGTGACGTCATCAGTACGAGTTGTAGCCAAAGTGGGCATTTTGGGGCAGTGAAGGAAGGTATTTGGCGTAGAGATGGGTCACTATTGGTCCGAATGCGTCGTGTGGGGTATCAGTGTGAAGCTCTCGCAGTTGGTCAGAGGGTTTTTCCCGTCGTTCCTCCGTCTTCCGTACGGATAGTGGTCAGAACGGACCGTGTGGGGTATCAGTGTGAAGCTATCGTGGGTCAGACTGGCTTGTTTTCATAAAAAACGGAACACGGACTTTACCCCTAAAATAGGGGAAATACAAGCGTCTAGTCCGTCATTCATAATTCAGCCGTCGTCCATTAAAGAATATCCGCGTCCATAATCCAAAGACCTATTCCATATCCATATAACAGTATTAGCACCAAATTCAAAACAGACAATCATAGTATACATAAACATAGGCTAGTTTCCTGCAAGAGAGAAGCGGTCAACAGTTTTCAATGATGCCGACAAGACATCATGATGTTCCAAAAATATAAAATCCGTATCGCTGATCAGTATTCTTAATCCATAATAATCGTTGTAAAGTCGTCATCTAGAGAATGATGTATCTCAGTCACGCTTTGATTGTGCCTGTTCATATGAGCACCATGAGGATCTTGAAGTACATGGGTTCATACGGCCCCTAGCCCCGGGTTAAGCGGAATTAGACACAAGTTACGAAACGTAACGCCATAGATCTTGCACGCTACGTTCGTATTTTGCTATCAGCATGCGATATGTATCGCCAAATTTGAGAAACTTTGAGTGGAGGCGCTTGGAGGAATAGCCCTGTTTTATAAGTTTCTGCAACAATGTTTTGTGACGTTGATTGAAATCGTCACAATTAACACAGGATCTGGCAAATGCTACTAGGCGAGATATGTATACGCCATATGCAGGTCCCACTGGAATATTACTGTCCAGAAAGGGATAGTTTACGATGTCGAAATTGTAATCATCTCTTTTGTCATAAAGTCGGCGAGAGAGAATGCCCGCTTCATTTTTATAGAGATATAGATCTAAATATGATGTGCCTGTAGGGCTATCTGTAGTTTCCTTCAAATCCAGTGAAGGTGGATATATATCCTTCACTGCGTCATTTATATAGCGATTATCCACAGCGAGAAGATCGTCTATATAGCGTTTGGTGAATGAGAAGGAACGGGCTTTGAATGGATCGGTTTTTGAAAGCGCCTGCATATAGTCATATTCATAAGAGAACAGATACAGGTCAGCCAACAGGGGTGCGCAATTAGTATCCAATGGAATACCTATATGCTGTTGATATATTGTGTTGCCAAATTTCACTTAGATATTTTTAATGAGAAATTCAAGCAACTCTATAAACAAAGAAACATCCCATGAATGATATCTCTTGTATGTAGTCGAGCTAAAGAATGCTTTATGGCTTCCGACATTAATATATCTACGATCAGTTTTCTTGAACACAGATACTATTAATGAACTTAGACGGTCAATAAGGTCTTGATGAGGGATTGTAGTATAGAGAGTCGAGAAATCCCATGTGGATACATGTCTGTACGGTATGTGACCTTTAGCATCAAGTTCCTCCGTCAGACATTTTGAGTTTTTTAATCTCCACATATCAACCAGGCCTGGAGGGTCATGTTTAGACCGGAGAGAGAACAACAACAACAACACCAAAACGTATTCATATAGTTTATTATCCCCTCCCGTACATCATACCCACGATGGAGGAGCCGCGTTGGTATGTTTACACAATAGGTAGGCTCTTGTCCAATCAAAAGCCGCCATTTGGCGCTGCATCTGTCATATTCGTTCTTGCCCGTTAGATGTATTCTCGGCTGCTCTTATCCAGTCAAAAAAAAACTATGGACTCTGTGCATGTCCATGCATACATACTTTGTTCATGTCCATGTACATACACTCTGTCCATGTCGCTATATAGCTGAAATATTGCGGAATGCGACGTTAAGTCCTTAATTCTCTCTCTCTCTTCATGTACATGCACTCTATCCATGTACATGTTTCTTGTCCATGTCCATGTAGCCTGTCCATGTACATGTACTATCACCAATCTGTATTATACCAAATCTGTCCTGTATTGTACCATATTTGTCCTCTGTTATACCATATATGTTATGTATTATACCAAATCTGGGCTGTATTATACCGTATCTGTCCTGTATTATACCAAATCTGTGTTGTATGTTACCATATCTGCCCTGTATTTTACCATATATGTCCTGTATTATACAATATATGTTCTGTATTATACAATATTTGCCCTCTATTATACCATATCTGTGCTGTATTATACCACATCTGTCCTGAATAATATCATATCTGTGCTGTATTATACAATATCTGTCCTGTGTTATACAATATCTGTCCTGTATTATACCAAATCTGTCCTGTATTGTACCATATTTGCCCTGTATTATACAATATATGTTCTGTATTATACCAAATCTGTGCTGTATTATACAGTATCTGTCCTGTATTATACCAAATCTGTGATGTATTATACCATATCTGTCCTGTATTGTACCATATATGTCCTGTATTATACAATATATGTTCTGTATTATACAATCGGATAGCGGTTGTCGTGAATAACAACAAGTTCAGCAAGGTTCTTACAGTTTATTATCCCCAATGTTACATCATACCCAGGCTGGGGGAGCCGCCCTGGGCATGTTTAGTATGTTCACAGCAAAACAAATTGAAATATCAAACACCATGTTCTATTATTTAACACACAGTCACATTAGGTGCAAGTGTTTACTGAGCTCAAGTCAACGATCAGCATGTATACATATAGAGTATGTACGGCATGTTATGGTATTCATCAGTGCACGGGTGAAGCGTTCATCCGAGGGGGTTGATCAGTTTAGCCACGAAGAACGTAACATTGGTGACCCTCTCCACTGTCCACTTGGTGTTGGGGCGTTGTTTTGGGGCCCATTCCAAGGAATCCACGGTGTCCAGTTTCTCCAGCATCGTCTCTAGCGACGCCTGGTTAATGATGGTAAACGGTTGGTCAAATACCCGGATGTTGCTGCTCGGGTAAAAGTATCGGACTTGGTCTGTCTCCTTATGCTGCAGCACATAACCAAACGCTAGATTCAACTTGAAGGCCGTAGTTTGTAGGTCACCTCCGCTTCTGTTCAGGTGACCGCAACTGACCTTTGGCCCCTGCGTGTGCTGACAAAATATACCAGATAAAAATTGCGCGCAGGGGCCAAAGGTCAGTTACGGTCACCTGAACGGAAACGGAGGTGACCTCACAGAGGTCATATGCAAATTACTGAGATCAACAGGTGTCCAAATGCTCTTGCAGAATACCGGATAATAATGGTGCGCATGGGTCAAAGGTCACTTCCGTTCAATATGGGTCATCATAGATACTCAAACTTCTTATTATCAATACATCTACAATACTGACCTACTACTTCCGACAGGGGGCACCACCTGTCTTGTGACAACTTTCGGTTCCGGACTCGTGACAGTAAACATGGAAAACCCCGGATGTAAGATGGGGACCCGGATGTAAAACCACAGTACCCGGATGGAAGACGGAGGAACGACGGGAAAAACCCACTGGGAAACCCGGATGTTGACACGGTCCCGGATGTAAAATCCACTGCCCACGCATACACACACGCGCGCGCGCAATGCGGTTCAGTCGTGCACCAGTACATCTCGGTCCTCGACTTGGAGGTAGTTGAACTGAGTGTGCTAAAAATAGATCACCAGCTAGCGTGCTATAAAAGGAAAGCGGCCTGACCGTTTCATCAGACACTCTGTCAACCACCAAGATGTTCACTTGTACTACGTGCTCGAAATCATTCACTCGTCTGCACGACTTGCGCCGCCATGAGGCTACCAAGCACGAAGGAACCGCCCGGTATCGCTGTACGATATGTGCACTGTCGTTTCAGCGCCCAGATCATTTACAGCGCCATGAACGTTCAATTCATGGGCCACCCAAGCGTTCATGCGAAGAATGTGGTCGGCTTTTCAAACTGACCAGTCAGTTGCTGCGACACCAACGCATACGACACCCTATTCCGCAGCCACGTTTGCAGGTAGAGGAGCCTGCAGGCACCAGTATCGAGACAGCGGGAACTCCCACCCATCGCACGAGGACCGATGATGATGATGTCGCCCTAATTCAACAGTCAAATTCCGACAACAAGACCCTGGGCCAGATTTTGTACGACGTGGAGGGCAAAGTACACTTAGCGAGCGAACCCATAAATGTTCCTAGCGATCTGCTACACGAAGACCATCCAGGGAGTGACATCTATCGGCGCCATTGGCCCATGATCCGGCACTGTTTCCACCGCCATCGCCCTATTCAAGATATCTACAATTTCCGACTGACCAACCTCGCCCGTCTACGCAGCTACGTGGAAGCCATCTTCAACGATCAAACTACGACCTTCAAGTTGAATCTGGCGTTTGGTTATGTGCTGCAGCATAAGGAGGCAGACCAAGACCGATACTTTTACCCGAGCAGTAACATCCGGGTATTTGACCAACCGTTTACTATCATTAACCGTGCGTCGCTAGAGACGATGCTGGAGAAACTGGACACCGTGGATCCCTTGAAATGGGACCAAACACAACGCCCCAACACCAAGTGGACAGTGGAGAGGGTCACCAATGTTACGTTCTTCGTGGCTAAACTGATCAACCCCCTCGGATGAACGCGTCACCCGTGCACTGATGAATACCATAACATGCCGTGCATACTCTATATGTATACATGCTGATCGTTGACTTGAGCTCAGTAAACACTTGCACCTAATGTGACTGTGTGTTAAATAATACAACAAGGTGTTTGATATTTCAATTTGTTTTGCTGTGAACATACTAAACATGCCCAGGGCGCCCCCCCCCCCCAAGCCTGGGTATGATGTAACATTGGGGATAATAAACTGTATGAACCTTGCTGAACTTGTTGTTATTCACGACAACCGCTATCCGATTGTATAATACAGAACATATATTGTATAATACAGGACAGATATGGTATAATACAGCACAGATTTGGTATAATACAGGACAGATACTGTATAATACAGCACAGATTTGGTATAATACAGAACATATATTGTATAATACAGGGCAAATATGGTACAATACAGGACAGATTTGGCATAATACAGGACAGATATTGTATAACACAGGACAGATATTGTATAATACAGCACAGATATGATATTATTCAGGACAGATGTGGTATAATACAGCACAGATATGGTATAATAGAGGGCAAATATTGTATAATACAGAACATATATTGTATAATACAGGACTTATATGGTAAAATACAGGGCAGATATGGTAAAATACAACACAGATTTGGTATAATACAGGACAGATACGGTATAATACAACCCAGATTTGGTATAATACAGAACATATATGGTATAATAGAGGACAAATATCGTACAATACAGGACAGATTTGGTATAATACAGATTGGTGAGAATTAAGAGACAGAGAGAGAGAATTAAGGGCTTAACGTCGCATTCCGCAATATTTCAGCTATATAGCGACATGAACAGAGTGTATGTACATGGACATGAACAGAGTATGTATACATGGACATGCACAAAGTACATGGTTTTTTTTTGATTGGATAAGAGCAGCCGAGAATACATCTAACTGGCAAGAACGAATATGACAGATGCAGCGCCAAATGGCGGCTTTTGATTGGACAAGAGCCTACCTGTATTGTAAACATACCCAACGCGGCTCCTCCATCGTGGGTATGATGTACGGGAGGGGATAATAAACTATATGAATACGTGTTGGTGATGTTGTTGTTGTTCTCTCTCCGGTCTATACATGACCCTCCAGGCCTGGTTGATAGGGCTTTCTGCTATTTTAGGGGTAAAGTCCCTGTTCCGCTTTTTATGAAAACAAGCCAGTCTGACCCACGAGAGCTTCACACTGATACCTCACACGGTCCATTCTGACCACTATCCGTATGGAAGACGGAGGTACGAAGGGGAAAACCCACTGGGCAACTGCGCATGCGCCGATTGGCGCGAGCTCCAATGAAAACAAGCCAGTCTGACCCACGAGATCTTCAAACTGATACCCCACACGACGCATTCGGACCAATAGTGACCCATCTCCACACCAAATACCTTCCTCCACTGTCCCAAAATGCCCACATTGGCTACAACTCGAACTGATGACGTCACCGATGACGTGACAGATGACGTGAACATCCCTCAAATCGGCATATACAGCCCGAGAACTACACAATGACACCTCCCACGACGCATTCGGACCAAGGATGGCCCCTCTCTACCCCAACTACTTTCCTTCACTGCCCCAAAATGCCCACTTTGGCTACTATTCGTACTAATGACGTCACAGATGGCGCGGACATCCCTCAAATCGGGGTCTATACCCCGAGAGCTACAAAATGACACCCCCACGACGTATTCGGACCAAGGATGGTCCCTCTCCACCCGAAACACACCCCCACACACCCCCTTGGTGATGGTACATGTATATGGACAGGCTACATGGACATGGACAAGAAACATGTATATGGATAGAGTGCATGTACATGAAGAGAGAGAATTAAGATTTAAAGGTGAACTGCAAAGCTTTTAATTTTATCTAAATTGTTGCTTATATACATCTTGTCTTATGTGACATAACTTTTATACGTTTTTGGAGCAAATATAGTTTGCAAAATTGTACTAATAACAATATTTAAATTATCCTGTTATAAATCCGTCTTGAAAACTTGCATCGCTTGTCTTTCTTGGTTTGTAGAACGTTATGACGTTATAGTGGTCCCCTTCATTCAAGTGTTATTCCAATGTGACGTCATGCTACGTCGGATGAATGAACGAGGACCACTATAACGTCATGACGTTCCAAAAACAACGGGAGGCAAGCGATGACGTTTTAAAAAGTTCTGGCTCTCGGTATAAGTTTTGACTTCTCATATACCCGAAATAAAACAATAAACCACAGAACTATTACCACACATAATTGTAACAACTATAGAAGTTCTTGTTTTATGACATTTTAACAGAACATCGGAAAACTTTTCAGTTCACCTTTAACGTCGCATTCCGCAATATTTCAGCTATATAGCGACATGGACATGGACATGAACATGGACATGAACAGAGTATGTATACATGGACATGAACAGAGTACATGTTTTTTTGATTGGATAAGAGCAGCCGAGAATACATCTAACGGGCAAGAACGAATATGACAGATGCAGCGCCAAATGGCGGCTTCTGATTGGACAAGAGCCTACTTGTATTGTAAATATACCGGACGCGGCTCCTCCATCGTGGGTATGATGTACGGGAGGGGATAATAAACTATATGAATACTTGTTGGTATTGTTGTTGTTGTTCTCTCTCCGGTCTATACATGACCCTCTAGACCTGGTTGATAGGCGTTTCCCCTATTTTAGGGGTAAAGTCCGTGTTCCACTTTTTATATTTTCGGGGCAAATTCTAAATTTACATACACCCACTCCCCCACTCTACCTCTGTCGGCAGGCTCCGATAAGCCCCACTAGACGTGGTTGATAGGAGTTTTCCCCTATTGTAGGGTAAAGTTCGTGTTCCGCTTTTTATATTTTGGGGACAAATCCTCAATTTACATGCACCCACTCCCCCACCCTACCTCTCTCAGCAGGCCCCGATAAACCAGGGACCGATATTAGCCCTTTTGGACAAGGTTGATAGGAGTTTTCCCCTATTGTAGGGGTAAAGTCCGTCTTCCGCTTTTTATATTTTCAGGACAAATCCTCAATTTACATGCACCCACTCCCCATCCTTCCTCTGTCGGCAGGCTCCGATAAGCCCCACTAGACGTGGTTGATAGGAGTTTTCCTCTATTTTAGGGATAAATTCCGTGTTCCGCTTTTTATATTTTCGGGATAAATCCTCAATTTACATGCACCCACTCCCCCACCCTACCTCTCTCAGCAGGCCCCGATAAGCCAGGGACCGATA
Organism: Hanleya hanleyi; assembly: GCA_036873755.1. Classification (NCBI taxonomy): domain Eukaryota; kingdom Metazoa; phylum Mollusca; class Polyplacophora; order Lepidopleurida; family Hanleyidae; genus Hanleya; species Hanleya hanleyi. The sequence goes on from JAVTVY010047994.1 coordinate 168,499, forward strand.
TTAGCCCTTTGGGATAGGGCTGATAGGAGTTTTCCCTTATTGTAGGGATAAAGTCCGTGTTCCGCTTTTTATATTTTCGGGACAAATCCTAAATTTACATGCACCCACTCCCCACCCTACCTCTCTGAGCAGGTCCCGATAAGCCAGGGGACCGATATTAGCCCTTTGAGATAGGGCTGATAGGAGTTTTCCCTTATTGTAGGGGTAAAGTTCGTGTTCCGCTTTTTATATTTTCGGGACAAATCCTAAATTTACATACACCCACCAGGCCCCGATCAGCCCGGGGGATCGATATTCGACCTTTGGGATAGGGTTGATAGGGGTTTTCCTCTATTGTAGGGGTAAAGTCCGCTTTTTATATTTTCGAGACAAATCCTCATTTTACATGCACCCACCCGATTGACTTGATAGATAGACCCCGATAAGCCCGGGGACCGATATTAGCCCTTTGGGATAGGGTTGATAGGGGTTTTCCTCTATTGTAGGGGTAAAGTCCGTGTTCCGCTTTTTATATTTTCGAGACAAATCCTCATTTTACATACACCCACCCATGACTTGCAAAATCCTTCCGTAGGGACCCCAAGTCCCCGACTCAAATGAATGGACGGCATACAAGTCCATACATGCACTCCTAATCACGTGACCGCCGCATGATGGGGGGAAAAAAGTTACAAGTCTGTACATGCATTCCATATGGTGATGGAGGAGCGCTTCACTTTGACACCTCACTCGGCCCAATCGGTCCATGCAGCGTATTGTCTGGGGACTAATTTCTGTCTGCGGAGGCAGACCGCATCACCGCCAGACCACATCACTGCGGAGGAATACATGCCCCATGCACTTGACCATCACGTGACCTCCACATGACCTCCACATGAGACGGCGTCCTTTTTGAGACGGCGCACTCTTTTGCCGGTTTTCGCCCGTACTATAATGCACTTGACCTCGACGCCAGATTCTTACGCCAGGTCAATTATAGTGAATATGCTCGCTGTATACTACTGGTGGCGACTAAAAAGCAATCATAGGACTCTACAGAAGATCATCCCTCGGCACCTAACATTCAGATCCGAGAATACGGTGGATTCTCGGACGTAGCCTTAGTATCTCAGCCGCGCTTTTATTGCAGATGTTCATGTGGAGACTATGAAGCATCGACACGGCCACCAGCTCCGGCTCAAGCGGAATTAGATACGCTAGCTCGGGAGCTGTGATGCCAGATCAGCTCAAACCACTCATCTGATGGTAATGGATGAGCATCGTGGACGTATGATGGAGCAAACAAAGACCTATTTCGTATGAGTTTTCAGAGATGTCAGCAACAAATGATGATGCTCTCTACAAACAATCCTAATCACCAACCTTTATCCAATGAATTTTCAAATCGTTTTCCACAGTATGTATCTCAGTCACGCTTTGGTTGCGTCTGTTCATTTGAACACCATGGAGATATAACACACATGACCCTTTTCATACAAGTGAGTGAGTACGAATTCCGCACATGCATGAAATGAAAAGTTGTAGCGTTTACCCGCGATAATTTCCTCTTGATTTTACGTTGGTGAGGCAAAATAAATGAAAAATTTATGGTACGGCAGCCTTAAGCTACGTACACATGTATACGATTATCCGATAACGACAATGCGGAAACGACAATACGGCAATGTCAACGACAACGGTAATGCGTTTTTGGTGTACACATCACTACGTGTACGGCTATAAGTATAAAAGCTGATGCGACATGAGAACATTTCTTACCGCAATGGACGACGACGACTTTACCATACGTGTGTTGCTGCTGTGACGTCATAAAACCGCACGACGTATGTCCGACAACGGCAAAAAATCGCTCCAGAACCGATTCCAATAATAGACGGATAATCGTATCGCATTGCCGGATAGTCTTATCGCACTGTCGTAATCGTTACGCGTTCATGTGTACGGACCAATTCATTTTCCTACGATCGATTTTTTTGTTGTTGCCGTATTGTCGTTGCCGCATTGTCGTTATCGGATAATCGTATACATGTGTACGTAGCTTAATCAGTTTAGACATCCAGGAGGAGACCTTATTCTTTGAGATCTCCTTTTGGCTTCGAGGGACGAAAGATATGAACAGACGTTCACGTACGAACTGCTCTGATTTCGTCAGTACGATTCAGATAGACAGCTAAAGCCCGAACTGGACAAAGGAGACAGTCATATTCGAAGTCCGATGACAAGAAATTAGACAATACTGGAATCGAGAACTGCCTAAATTCTGTGTCGTGTAGAGCCGGATTCTTGGCAACAAAATCTGACAAAATCGTCAGAACCACATTATTCCAATGTGGACTATGTCTAAGTGCTTTAAAATCCAGAGCGCGGATCTCGCAGACCCTCGCTGCAGAAGACAGAGCGATTGATAACAGTGTCAAAAAAGGCAAGAACTTTAGATCCACAGAGGTGATCGGTTGAAAAGGAGGCTAAATCTCACTTTGGAAGTTTATGTGCGGTAAACTGACGGTCAGTCTTAGACGATTACAGCCAGTCTTACAAGATTTGATCAACGCCGTTAAATTCGGATCTCTTGGCGGATTAACACCGGATGAAAGTTCAATACCCCTGGACATATATATGCCGCCCGATAGCCATCAACAGTGATCTGAACCAGACCATTTTCCTGTATTAAATACACCAAGAAGTTTACGCTGAACAACGGCAGAACAAGGATTAATCTGCTTAGTGGCACTGCTGGAATATCACCCACTTATATTTAGCGAAAGTGGATGATCTCGAGGAGACAACCATTCTTTGTGCTGCTCCGCTAGAAAAGCCTGTTTTAGCGAGTTGATCGCGCAGGACCTGCAGACGTGGAGGTTGTAAGCCTGAATCTGCTGATGGTAAATGTACGTTCTCGACTAAAGGAGTTTGTTCCATGCTGGAAATTGCCAAGGCCGATCTAGACTGTAGGAATCTCTGTTAAATCAAGATATTAACAAACAGTGGCTGCGTACTGTTCCAGCTGTTTCCCCTTCAGTCATTGATCACTTGACCCCGCCATTTTAAACTAAGACAAGCATTCTCATTGGATCACTATTTATAGGAACCATCCCTAATCTTCATACACAACCACGTGGCTGTCTCAGTTGACCGATGACATAGCGCGGCCTCGTTCTCGATTTCAAAATCTGCCGTCTAACAGGGAAATGTTGCTGTTGCTGCATCAGTCAGACACTGGCCCTCTAGAAGGGTCCAATACTATAGGCTAAGGCCGATCCACCAGAAATGGCCATGAGAGAGAGAGAGAATAAAGGTTTAACGTCGCGTTCAGTAATATTTCAACTATATACCACCATCGCTGCTGGGTCTGGGACCAGAGACGCATATACCGGAAGTTGATCGTTCAAACGAGTGGCAAACAGATCGACTAATGGTACCTCTCACATCACGAAAATCTGGGTCAGAACATCCGGATGTACTTGCTCTTCCGTGGACAGAGTTTGAGTTCGTCTGAACAGCGCGCCCACTAAGACGTTCAGGTGTCTCGGGATATGGCGTGCCCGAAAGGAAATGTTCGTCCTACAAAGGTCGAAGAACACCTCCACTTGATCCAACAGCTGAGTTGAGCGAGTCCCCCTTGTTTGTTGATATAGGTTAATACAAGCGTCTAGTCCGTCATTCATAATTCAGCCGTCGTCTATTAAAGAATATCCGCGTCCATAATCCAAAGACCTATTCCATATTCATATAACACTATTAGCACCAAATTCAAAAAGACAATCATAGTATACATAAACATAGGCTAGTTTCCTGCAAGAGAGAAGCGGTCAACAGTTTTCAATGATGCCGACAAGACATCATGATGTTCCAAAAATATAAAATCCGTATCGTTAATCAGTATTCTTAATCCATAATAATCGTTGTAAAGTCGTTATCTAGAGAATGATGTATCTCAGTCACGCTTTGATTGTGACTGTTCATATGAGCACCATGAGGATCTTGAAGTACATGGGTTCATACGGCCCTTAGCCCCGGGTTAAGCGGAATTAGACACAAGTTACGAAACGTAACGCCATAGACCGTGCACGCTACGTTCGTATTTTGCCATCAGCATGCGATATGTATCGCCAAATTTGAGAAACTTTGAGTGGAGGCGCTTGGTGGAATAGCCCTGTTTTATAAGTTTCTGCAACAATGTTTTGTGACGTTGATTGAAATCGTCACATTTAACACAGGATCTAGCAAATGCTACTAGGCGAGATATGTATACGCCATATGCAGGTTCCATTGAAATATTACTGTCCAGAAAGGGATAGTTTACGATGTCGAAATTGTAATCATCTCTTTTGTCATAAAGTCGACGAGAGAGAATGCCCGCTTCATTTTTGTAGAGATATAGATCTAAATATAATGTGTCTGTAGGGCTATCTGTAGTTTCCTTCAAATCCAGTGAAGGTGGATATATATCCTTCACTGCGTCATTTATATAGCGATTATCCACAGCGAGAAGATCGTCTATATAGCGTTTGGTGAATGAGAAGGAACGGGCTTTGAATTGGTCGATTTTTGAAAGCGCCTGCATATAGTCATATTCATAAGAGAACAGATACAGGTCAGCCAACAGGGGTGCGCGATTAGTACCCATTGGAATACATATATGCTGCTGATATATTAAGACTGTTGTATTGTCTGTTGCTACTAGCAGGAACTAGTCCTGCAAAAGAGGTAACAATATGTGACGACTCGGTTGACGGTCATGAATTCCAGAACACTGATGTGAAGAAGGTTCTTTGCTTAAGTCCAGGAACCAGATATCGATTTGTACATGTTCCATACAAAACACGAAACAGAACCGGAAACGGAAGGGTTCAACAAGAGTATGCCATGGCTTCCTGAATGAAGAACGGGAAAACAATACCTGAACTTGAAACAGAACAACTATTATCAGGCATCCCCGGCACCGGAGGGTGATAAACAACTAGATTGAAACGCCGGAAGTCCCAAGCAATACTTGTGGCTGTATAACAACCGGCGCACTAGTGTGCATAGGATCAACCATAGGTAGGACCGATACCATTGGAACTGAAACAAATCAGGACGGTGATACGGCACAATCGAGTCCTTCTAGATTCGCTTGCATAGTAACGGGAATGGAATGTCTACACCGGCGTCACATAACGGCAAGTCGAAAGTGGCCGTAGAAGAGATACAAGTATCTACCGAAGGTACTATTCAGATTATGAACTGTCGTGGAAGGCGGAAGTGATGAGGTAGCTCTGTCGGATGTAAAGGATACTGCAGATATCGTACTGGCCCGGTGGAGGTATGCAACGCGTTTCGGGGTACATCTTGAAGAGTCCTCACAATATCTCTGAATGCCTTTTATTCTACTTAATATCCCCCGCTGTACGATCCGCTTCCGCTCTGGCATAAGGATCAGTTGAACCGGTAGATGAAGCATGTGCTGAACGAGGTGATATTGCAGGTGTAGACAAATCAAAAAGACCCGAAAGCAAGTCCGCAACCAGAAATCGATGATCCACCGGAACCGGCAGTGGCCTTGTCGCACCCGGAACCAACAACTGTCTATAGTAGGCCAACTCTGCCGATTGCTGCTCCAATTGAGCGAGTTTGTCAACAATGGCAGATTCAGGCACTGCAGACTTTTGAGGTGGGAGTTGTGCATGCTGCTACGGGTACACCACACCGGAAGTAGTAAGAAGTAGCTACTGCATCTGTGGGTTAACCGGAAACATCGTCCAAGCATCAGAATCAGCACACACAGAGGGACACTGAAGTAGATCTCCCCGGCGAGCATCTTTGACCGTAACCGGAAGTGGAGCTGAAGCGGAAAGACATTGAAGGCGGATATGCGGATCTGAATACCTCTGAGGCTGAACACATAGTATGTCAGCTACAATAGCACACTAATGTGCAAAACCATGAGCTAGTCGAGGGTGAACGGTATTATGAATGCGTTATTCATAGCTCATTGATGAAACACCGTAGGGTTGCTGGATCTAGTAACCTACACCGGATGTGACGTCGTATACCTCAGGCCCAAGAGGTCGGCCCAACACTGTCTGGGTCGGATATCGTGGCAAATTTGGTATAAGTCTGTCAGTGTCCATGTCCCATCGAAGCCTGGCCGGAAGTGGACGCCTCATGGCCAGTCGTCAAAAGCGGATACTGCACACTTACACCTGTGACTTGACGTCGGTGTCCATGGGAGAGGCCAGAAGTTCAACTTCAACCACAACATCGCCTGATTTACCTGTCAATTGGTTCTCCAATACACCCACAACAGTAACTGGTAACCCGTAGAAAGATAATCAGGGCAGCGGACCACTGAATTAGACAATAAAGACATTAATGCCTAACCAAAACTATTGAAATAGGCAGACCTCGTGAAGACGGAGCTTTACAGGTGTCTCCCGCACAAAAAAACCTGGAGCGGATCGTATCGACTCAGTATAAGAACCGACAAGATACGTCTAAAAGACACCAATAGGCCTCAAAGCACACTATGGACATTCTGTATACTGGTCACAATAAATGGCCGCGACATGTAGGACAGGCCGTGGGGAATCTGTCATCGGGTTTGACTGACCAGAAAATAACGAAGACATCGTTTAGATATATAAGTATACTTCCCAACAGTTCGTAGCTTGTATCGAAACACGGGGCTCTGATTGAACGCGCTTATCTTTCAGAACGGAGTGAATTTAGAGAGGAAGTTCGTTGCATGATGGGATTAGCGCATGAGCAGTTAGACAGGAAGTGAAATATAGTTTTTCAGCGTAAATTATACAGTTCTGTGCCATGTCCGTGATTTGATTTACCGTTAACCAAAATTACATTTTGATGCAATACCACGGCAGATAAAAAGATATTGAAGATAGTTGATATGATTGGTTAAAGGTGTCATAATTCAGATATATTAAAAAATATCTACTAAAAAATGTACGAAAAACAGACAGAAGCCCAATTTAGAACTTATATCGACGCTGTTTTACGTCAATTTAAACTTTTTATGAAACAGATTTTTGTGCAGAATTGAATAAATTTTAAAATTTTTTATCCACAAACTTAACAGCATGCAGACGAAATTTTCTCGACTCAAGTTGGTTTTTCGTGATGTTTTATGTTTTTGATTTTTTTTTTCGTTGGTTCTTTCTTTGTCGGTTAAAAACCAACAATTCGGACAAGATACCTTTTTCCCCGAACCAAATAGTTTCGTATACACAGAAATAATCGATTTTTAAAAAAATCTGTATAACAAATTTTCGAAAAAAACAACAACACCTGGATGTTCACAGAACCACCGAAAAACCAACATTCAGGTTTTTCGAAGAACCACAAGCCGGGAAGAACTAACCTAAAACCACGAACACTCAACTTTTCTAAGCGTGTATGCATGTTCCACTACTTCATAGTGTACATAATGTTGGGGCCTTCGAAAGAGATCAACTTTTAATTAGACACCCCTATCAAAATACACTCATTTTTTTTCGAAAGTAAAGACAGACACTGAACTTCAGATTTTCTGAGATACAAATGAACACAGGGATCATCCTTGGATCTTGTGATGTTTTCAGATATGCAATCAGAATATTGGCCTGTGTGGTCATATGACTTCTTGTCAGTACGCCGGCATCTTTTCCACCACATTTGTATGTTGCGTTTAATTGTTACCTGTATATGGGGGACGTTTCGTTCTCAAGGCTTGCCTTCTGTTCATATCATTGTGAATGTACATGTAGTTTGTGACTGTGGTTAACATGGTGGAGAATGAAGCGCCTGGTCGGTGTCGGGCACTTTCATTCTATTAATATTTTCCCCGTCTGGGCCGTTTCTTCTATCTAACGGTCACCTAGGTCATCAATTTCCATCAGATGACTTGATAAGGCTATTACATCATTGCTTTTGAATATTTGATATAATATCGCTCAAGCCTGTGCTGGGGACCGTGTGGTCCAACCTGTAACCATGTGGGTCATCTTTTCGCGGTAAGACTGATCCTGGGGGCGTGTGTATCCATTTTCAGCCTACTTTCGGCAACTATAACGGGGATTCCCCCGAAAACAACTCCACGTGATGTCGTCAGCCCATCAGGTAAACTGCACCGACGTAACCCCAACGTAACCCGCCATGTTCGAGTCATGTGCTGTTCTACTTCTTCAAAATTACAGACCTACAACACCTCTTGGATGATACGGAAGTTATTCATATCTGTATCTCTTGTAAGTCCAGGCTTACCTGTAATTTATCCGATTTCTCGAGCCTGTTCTCCGCCGGATGAAGACCGAACAGTATGCGATAAAGTATCGGATATCGCTCCGCGATAATGGCGACACACGATTCGCAAGCCATCTTATGGATGGCGAGGTGTACGCAAATGCGTGTGGTCATCTCATTCAGGATGTCAACATGAACAGCTACAATAAAAGCGTGACTGAGGTACAAAACTTCTCAGGGATCACGTTCGGATCTTATCACTTCTTCTCCGTACACCGGCCTTTGTTCACCATTATATGTTCTGTGCCGAAAAAGGGCCGATTGATTCCCCACCCACTAACCAGAGGTATGGACTCCACACAACAATGCACGATTTCTACAACATCCATCGACTGTCACAGTCGAAGTATACCACAATCTTTTTTATCAATACTAGTTTTTTTAATTAATACTACTGATTACTTCGAATTTAAAAGTTTACGGCTCATCTTCCAAGGAAGGCTTTTTTGGTCGGCACGGCCAATTGATATATTGAATGTTTCGCGATATTTTAAGACACAACCGGAACATAGCGTTATAAGTAGCGCACATCAGTAGAGCCAAATAGTTCACCATGAACGTTTTGAACATATGATTCATGGTCGGTCACATCTGTAGCATGGAGTGTATGACCAGAGTGACTATATCAATAAGTCTGACATACATAAGACAGTGATAAAAGCACTCGAAGTCTGAAATGAAATGACCAAAGCTGACTTCGGAAACGTTGCCAAATAAGGTTTGAGATTTTGATTGTGGTTTTAGTTGCGATTTTCGAATTATTACTATTTTTATTCTCAAAATAATTCTCATGGATTCGCGATTGCTGGGTCAGAATATTTTTTTCTGTTTGCAATCGGGTTTTTTTTTTCAATCGAGACCATTTTCACAACTGAAATTCACTATCGCGATTCAGTCGTATTTTCAATCGAAGAAAAATTAACTATTGAAGAGCTTTTGTGATGGGAGGGTTATTTATAGAAAGTATTCAACGGCCCAGATTCGGCCTTCGACGCTGAAACAACTCGTGAAATATATACATCAGCAGGGTCAGGTATAGGTTACCCATTGCCATTTTATAGTGATAAACTGTGAACTGTAGTACCCAGGTCACGGAATACTGGTTTATGTATAGCCGTATTCACATGCACGGACACAAACTGTACACAGCGATTACAAATCACTACACGTTTTCATTGCCGCTGACCTTGATGAGCACATGCGTTTCTGTATCTGTGACACAATCACTCCCATGATGCTTCCGTGTTCCAACGTTCTATGATCGCGAACCAGCCTGTTGTATTTGATATTAGAATCGTGAATTAAATTCACTCAAATAGACGTATTTCGAAACCGAAATAAGAACACAAAATAACGGGACTTGGGAGTATTACACATTCATCGCATCATCGTAAAAATGCTGGGCCTGGGCCAGGATTGTCCCGCCTAGCAGTGCGCAGCGTATCGTGCATGCGCTTCGGGAAACAAAACGATCTCGCGGCTGACCAAAACGGATCGTGTGCGGATAAACATGCAAGAAAAACATATCGGGACAGAATGGTACGTTGATGGTTTGTTTTTGACGAGACATCGTTTTTCTGTACATTTTGGGGTACTTTTCATCAGGGCTTATCGAATCGTGATCAATCGTTTTTCTGTCGCGAAAATACGAGAACAATCACTTTTGGAGCAACGAGTTTGGAAACGTGGTCACATGTCTTAATTGTGGAATTACCAGACAATTATGTTCAAGAAAAACGCGGTGAATGATCATAGCTGGCAATTTCGAACTATGCTTAAAGACAATGCCCCATCTCTCAACACCGGAGTCTGTCCTTTGGTGCAACAGTAGTAGTAGTAGAAGGTGAAATTCGTGTCCATTTAGGGGCAATAACTCTGTTGGCCCAATTCCTGGTTATCTCCCCTGATTAGAATATTTCCGCCCCTAAATAGACACGAATTTCCCCTTTAGTTACTTCAATGATATCGCAGCGGTCATGCTCGGTGACGTTACATCCGATCAATGGTCACTCAGTCATTCGTTATAACTTCACCTTAACTATATATAAATATTTATTTTCATATAATCGTGCAAAATTTAATATTTAATATATTTCCGGGATATAACAAGCCCCTAGGGATTTTATTCCCACCATCCGCAGCACTATATCTTTTATCATTGAATTGTACATTGTTTTTTTTTTATGTTGCTGTTATATGGTGAATAAATCAAATCAAATCAAATTATCGGCCCCTAAATACGACCAAAGACGCCCTTCAGTTAATGTCAATGTTAACGCTTCCCTGTAGAGTCATATGGTTGCTTTTTAGTCGCCAGACGTCCTCAATTTTCCCCCATCTCTTGCATATCGATCCAATTTATTACCTGTATATGGTAGAATACCGCTGGTGGACTGTTAGTCCCCGAAGCCCACCCTCTGTACATGTCATTCGACAAATATATGTAAATTTATTTTTAGGTGGGAGATTTAAGCCGTACGACATCGGGCATTACAGGTTAGATTTTCTGGGTATTCTTGCATTTATCAGGTTTATCCCATGTTGAGGCGTTTACTCACTCACACGTCCACGATGCTCATCCTATAACATCTGATGAGCTATTTGTTTGAGCTGATCTGTCACCACAGCTCCCGAGCTAGCGTATCTAATTCCGCTCAAGCCGGTGCTAGGGACCGTATGGATACTTCAGTCTCCACTTCAACAGCTGCAATAAAAGCGCGGCTCTCTACTGAGGCTACGTCAGAGCCATATGGTTGCTTTTCAATCGTCAGACGTCATTTTTCCCCACCTCTTGCATATCGCTCCAACTGAACACAATTCATACGCCTGAATTGGAGTTTGTAGCATTATTTTCATCCATTTTGTGACCAAAGAGGCCTTAGGCCCCTTGGACTTCAATTTTGGTATCCGATGTACTCTCAACGCCTAACGTAGAGTACGACTGGGGGGGTCTGCGGAGCCGTTGCTGGACTTTAACCGGTAAAGTCGATCTGTGGTGGGAGAGACCATCCTTGATCCAAGCTCTCGTTGGGTAGTCAAATTAGGATGGGGAATTCATTCTGAGTAAGTGCAGTCGGGTAATAGAGAAAAGGTGTTTGTGGTGGGAGTTTTGGGGGTAGTTATGTGCAATTCTTTTGTAGAGTAAAGCATAGAATGTGGGAATGCTATCGACCAGGCTGACGCTGCAGAGAAGGACTGAAGGAGGGAGGGAATTTGGCTTCATGTCACGCTCGAGTTTGTTGAACGACTGAAGGGGTCTAAGGGGCTGTTGCTTGGATCTAGACAGTAACGTCGTCGTGCGAATGCTCTCTCTGCAGGATTGCCCGTTTTAGGTAGATATGGCCCAATTTTGTCATATTGTAGCTCTCGTGGTGTTGAATCATATGGCGTTCTGTCCAGGTTGACCATGATAACCAAGGGCACTCAAGCAGTAACAGAGAAAGTGGATTTTCAGAACTGGTGCGCATGGTTTTGGTTGTTTTTGTCGTGCAGGGTATCCTGCTAAAGCTCGCATCGAGTAGATAGGATTAGCGTGTTTTACCACAAGTGACATCAATGTGCACAGGAGCAGTCAAGGCACAGTAGAGAAAGATGCCATTTTCGGTACCTAGTGGGGATGTTTGGACCATTCTTCCGCTACTTGTGTAGAGCTACCTCCCATGTAGGATACATGGCACAGAGTGAATGCATGAGTGCAATTGATTGAGCGATTTGAGTCAGAGTGGTTCATTGTGTTAGCTACCAGTACGAGAGTGAATGATTGTGCCCAACACCCATGTTAATTTATTGACGCCCTGACGCTGGGGAGTAAAACCCCCTATTCACTCGCACACCTGTACCTATACCCTAATGCCATAACACAATCAGATAAGAGAAAGAGAGATCAACAACATAGATTTTGTGTTACACATAATTATCACCATTATTATTGGACAAAAGTTTCGTCGACCTGCCTTCAGCAGTTCTCAAGATATGGTATCCCGGGGAAAACAGGACGTCCGGACGGACAGACGGGGTGACAGCAATACCCCTTAGCTCAATCGGGCTGAGGGGTAAAAACTGTCATGGTGATCTATGAACAGTACAGTCATCTGTCGCTTGAAAGGCTGATTCCAGTTATTAAGCCATCATGAAAACAAAGCAGGACTTGGAAGAAGACATGAGGTTACCACTCCACGAGGACCTGAAAAAGTGGTCAAAATGTGAACACAGCTGTTTCAGGACACGTTGTCATTGCAGTAGGCCTATCCTGGACAGTTTAAAGCCGATTAGAGATGTGTCAGAGAGAATGGACAGCCAACGACCACCGACAAGAGCAAACAAGGCTGAAGAAGAGTTTGACAATGGCAGTTCCTCAAATGGCGGCTTCTGATAGGACAAGAGCGAACGTTAGCCCGAAGAAATGGGGGCTTCTGACTGGAGAACAGCATCCGACGATGCATGCGGAGTCGACCACTGATGACACAATTGTGTGATCAGTAAATGCTACTGCAATTTCTCATTGTCGTACTTGTGACATTAACGGATAACTGTACATCTAAACAGCTAATGTCACAACAAAGAGTTTATACAACCTAGTCCGGAACCAGTAATTACTTCATGCAAGTACTTGTACATTTTCTATCTCCGTTTTCATGCGGAGTTAGGAATTCATCTGTGGTACATGAATCAATTTGAATAAGGTGAAGTCATTAGTTGCACTTTCTGACGTCAGTGGGCGCTGTATCTACATATGGATTAAATAACGTACTTTCTATTTCATAGATGACTGTTCGAAATTGTCACTCTAAGTTTGTCGATACCTCTGAACTGATCAAACCTGTTGTCGTGAAGTCCGAGTTTTCTTGTCATGGAATTTCAAATAAATTGAAAAGGGTTTTTAACCCTCCCATTTTATGATAGACCATTATACTTGCATTGTGCACAATAATTACTATTGGGGTAATTCTAAACCCGTTATACCAAATGCCAGAAATTCTGACTCCCACTCGAGGGTCTTCTACATTCCCGGCATGCTTCTTAACCGCTCTCATAGATTCCCGTCAATGAGACCTCAGATTTTCTCTAAACCACAAGCATAGCATGTCATGTCATTTATGAATTCCTCTCGTCTTTGCTTTACAGTTTGTGTGAAAGGTGGGACCACAAGGTAAGTATAAGGATCTTTCATAAAATGAGAAGTTACAAAAATCCTTTTAATTTTATACCAAACCACTTATGCTTACAGTGTGCATAATAATTGCATATAATGCAATACTTTTGGGGAAACGTAGAATTTGCGGGAACCCAGGCGGCTCAAAGACATTAGGTAAATACCTAAATCAATTTGAGAGCGCCCAGGTCGTCATTGATATGTATAACACAGGCCTCGATGTTACCTGATAACTTGCGGAAAGTCCGAGCTTTCTTGTGGCATCACATGCTAGGTTAAACCCTAATCTATCGAGCAAATGTACAAAGGGTAGACATCAGATGTGATGAATATAGTAATACTCACATAATGCTTTCTTGACTTCGGCTGAGGCCCGTTCCCGGAGAATGAATCAGCATCAGATGACCCCCTTTGGACACGAGTGCTCGAAACTCGCTTTCTAATGGAAGGTACTGGAATAGGATGAGGGATGAGCAGCATTGCGCACCCTGTTCGTGAGATTAGCCATTTCAATGCTAGCTGTCGACGTCGAAGAGTACAGCAGATAATACTTCATGAAGGTAGACTCAGATCTCCACTGAGCAACGTCCGTTATGTCAATAAGTGAAGCTTCCGAAGTGGCTACCGCTCGGGTCTCATGAGAACAAAATCCTCAGTCTGGGAAGCTAAATAGATCATCTGAATGGTTTCAACAATCCATCAGCCGATAGTGTCTTTGGAAGGCAGTTTGTGGCTATTGATCTGATGAGTAATCCACAAATGATTGTCTGAAGTTTGAAGATATTTGGTAGATTCGATATAGTACTTCACGGCACGCAACGGACACAAGAATTTATCGAGGTCAAGCCGAGGTCTTTCCAAGGTCAGCCAAACCAGCGGTTTTGCTTCATGTATCATAGTCTTCGTTTTCGTAACGAAGTCTACAAGCGACTGAGGTAGCAGATCTTTGTCTGTAAAGCGTAGACGATCTGTCTCAGCGGAGTGAGCATGTATTTCAGATCTCCGCCGAGCGGATGCCACAGCAACGATAAAGACAGTCTTATGTGTCAATATCTTAAGGCTGGCCTGACCCATGGGTTTTAACGAAGGTATCGTAAGTGCATTAAGGACCAATTCGAGATTCCATGCTGGAGGGAGTTTCTTCACTCGAGGTCGTAGGTGGAATATGCCTTTTCAGGGCTCTGCATAACCTTAGACCCGGCTCGAAATCGCGCTTTGGCAGACCGGTAACCAGATATTGTGACTGTTGCCTGCGCCATTGGATCCAGAAATGGGCTCACATATATTGGGATCTTTTTGTTGTCCTTCGTGGCAAATAGGTCTACATTAGGGGTAGATCACTGATCGAAGACTTGCCTAAGTACCAAGTCGTTCAGTTGCCACTCGGTCGGACAGTTCCCTAGCACATTCCGCATGCTCGGTATATGCGCAGCTCAAAGGGTCACCTGATGCGTGATGCACCGCTGGAATAGAACCCAGAGTCATGAAACATAACTGGAGGGATAGGGTTCCCTCCCTGCTTGTTTATGTACGAGACCCCCGTCAAGCTGTCCGATCGTACCAGAACAACTTCCTCTCGAACGAACGGCAGAAACCGTTTCAGCGCCAGGAAGACCTCTCTCATCTCCAAGAGATTGATATGCCATGTCTTTTCCTGCACAGTTCATATTCCTTATGTCAGGTTCTCGTCTCGATGCGCTCCCCAGCGGTCCATGGAGGCGTTCGTATATAGGAATAAATTCGATTCCCGCGGATGCAACGGAACCCCGTAAGGATGATCCGGTTCCACCACCAGCCCAGGGCTGACAGTAGATTCGAATCTATCTGGACCGTAGACCGACCAAGAAGCTTGGAATTTCAATATCTTGCCATCGATGGCGAACCGTAGGTACTTCCTGAAGTCCAAATGAATCGGTACATGGAAGTATGCGTCCTTCCAAATCTATTGAAGCGGCCCATATGCCGACCCGAACTAACCCGAGAGTTTCCATCAGAGGTTGTAGATCAAGAAACGGTTGCCATCCCCCGGTTTTCTTGAACACCAAATACATCCTGGTGTAAAGCCCGGATCCGCTGCTACATCGTTCACCTCGCATTCAGCCGCTTTGGTCAGGAGGGCAGCGACCTCGTCCCGTAAAACTTGAAACATCCAAAGACTGGCATTTCTTGAAACTCAACTACTTGAATAAAGGACTGGATATTATTAATTTACCATGAATCCTGAATGATCCAGAGGTACGCAGCGCTGTACCAAACTATCTAAGTTCACAGAACCTCCTTGCATTTCATATAAGTATACTAAATCTATAGCCACCAAAATATTCAATTACTCTAATCCTGTCAAGGAGTTTGACTGGAACTTATACACATCTGGGGATATAGTTGTGATTGTGAATCATCGAACTTTATCTACACACCATGCAAGCATGTTGTGACTGGTGACCTTGATATAGCGAGTGATGACCTTCAAACAGTCCTTATGAAGCGACCTAAATATAGAGATCCCGAGAAAAATAAACCTGAAGGCGGGCCAGAAGATAGTCCTGAGTGCACTGGAGGAGTACGTTATTGAGTGGTTAAAGCGAGAAAAAGTTGAACCTACAGTATTCGCTCACTGGCTGGACCTCACTAAGAAGAAGGTCGTTGAAATAATCCGCCATATTGACAGTAGTACCCTTCCCCAAACAAAACAAGTACTGAAAAACCTCAGTTCGCAAAAGTTCTAGCAAATTCGTCATAGTCCCAGCAGACCAAGCTCCAAATAATATAACATTTTTATATGTAAATATTACTATTACCAGGAGCTGGTTAAGGAATTGATTATAAGCACACCCTCGGCGAATACGTCTACTTGCTCCCAAACAGCAGAAGATTTATTTAACAACCACAAACATTTCTTAAGGAAAGAGGTATTTGTCTTACAACCACTCATAACGATATACCGCAAAATGCATAAATCACCATACAAAGCTATATTCATAGCTGGTTCTAGAAGCTGCACCACCAAGCTTCTTCCAACCCTGTTGACGAGTGCCTTTCAGGCGGTAAAAGCATTTTGAGGGTATTGCACCACTATTTCTAAGAACTCTGGCATTGATTGCAAGTGGATAATGAAAAACTCAAAATGTCTTACGGAGGAAGGTCACATACCATATAGACATGGGATTTCTCGACTCTTTATACTACAATCCCTCATCAGGACTTACTGTCCATCTTAGTTCAGTAATAGTAACGGTGTTCAAGAAAACTGAAAACTGATAAATTCATGTCAGAAGCCATAAATCATTCTTTGGCATTCATGGGATGTTTCTTTGTTTACAGACATGATCAAATTTCTCATTAATAATATCTATGTGAAATTTGGTAATACAATATATCAACAGCATATAGGTATTCCAATGGGTACTAATTGTGCACCCCTTTTGGCTGACCTATATCTGTTCTCTTATGAATACGACTATATGCAGACGCTTTCAAAAACAGATTATTTCAAAGCCTGCGCATGGTTCTGTGCATGGTCTTTGTTACCCAGTCAAGACTTAGTCAGGAAGCGTCTCCGTCAGGCAATCTGCACCCTGGCCATCACCCGCGTCAGAAGGTCAAATTGCAGTAGGCAATTGCATACAGTGGCAGAGTTCTGGTGGAGGAACCGATGGGAGCACAACAGGCTGCAGACTTGGTTCCGCGTTCAGGGAGGGCAATCGGGACACGGTTTTGTCATCAGTATGCTGCAGGGCAGCAACGTGCGACGCATGGATCATCTGCAATGCTGAGCGTTCTTAACCCGGCCCGGGCCGGACACTCTACCAACTTGAGCTTTTCTTCGACTGAGTGACGTAATGAATCATTCAAATGTAAATCCTTCCGATGTTGACCTGTCAAAAAGAGGACTGCTGTCCAACCTACGAGGCCGCGTTCAATCGCTTCAGATAAAGGGCATCTAAAGAGCTCAGTGAATCTGGACCGTGGAACCCGTAGGGAACACTTACCTTTTCCCTGTGGTGCTGGCGAAGCACGTCGAACAGCTGATCCACGAAGGGATCAACCTCTAATGAAGGCAGCTTGAGCCGAGTGTAAGAAGCTTTGGGCCTCCTGACATCTCCTGCTGGGCGGCTGCCCTCGAGAGAGCCGCATCGATGGTACCCACTTGCTACGGGTTCAGGTCAACGAAAGGAGTCCTCGTCAGATGTTGAACCGACACCCATATCCGAATCCTCCAGCAAACGATCATCGGAAGAACCGATGATGGAGCCGGATGAGATCGTAGGTCATCCGAGATAGCTCATCTTAGCTTTCTAAGGGCATTTCACGTTTCACTTAACACTACCCTTAGATTTTCGCTGTGATTCGGCATGTATTTCACACGGCGCCATCTATCTAGAGGGAGATAATCCAGTTCGAAAGTTGTTCCCAAAGCATGAGGTCAAATGTCGGCCCCATTTAAACGAGCCAATGAAATTATCTGTATTCAAATATTTCTCACATGCAAACATGTCAGTTTCACGAGGTGCAAGACTGGGAGAGTCTACGCGAGACCAAAACGAAGTTGTGCAAATTAGCTATTTTATTTCTCACTCTAGTGGAGCATGCTTCTTTGTTTATCTTAAGAAACAAACGGCCTAACATATTTGAAAACAAAATAAAATCGGCGGCAGACCACAGGAAAATGATATGCTTTTTATTTTGTGATGGGGGCACTTCGAGGCCCACCATGGGATCATTTCAATCAATCACTTTCTGGAGGTGTGTCTTCGTTGTATGAATGCGATTGCACCGATGTCGGATGTAACGGGTCCAGTCGGATGTGACCATTTGGGAAACTCCCTATTACACTCAGATAGCACCCGTTACCGCATGGCTACGAGCAGAAGTTTCTACGTATGATCGTGCCATGCGTTCGGATGATGAGATAGCTGGTCAGTTAAGCAGAAACACTGGTTTACTGCGTAGGATAGAGAAATATTTACCGTTTTTCACGATATTAACTTTCTATAATTCTTTTTTTAACTCATTTATACATTGATTATTGTAGTATTGTGTGGGGCAATTCTGCATATATCCCGATTGCATAAGCTCTAGAAGTTCGCTGTTCGCCTGCAGGACCACATACTCGTGGAGATTGCACCATCCCAGCCATTAAACAAACAGTGTAAATTTATGCTCGTTCCAGAGAGGATGGACTACAGAACTGTTGATAAAGCTGTCAAGAATTTAACTCCCAGTTACATTAGTGGCATTTTCACCCACAGGAGTACAATTTCTTGTCGTAAAACTCGATCAAGTTTATAAAACTGAAGTCAAACTCCAGTCGGCCCAAATGCCTTTAGATACAAATGTGCTACACTTTTTTAAAAATCTTGACAAGGGAATTAGTCACCATGCCTGCTGAGTTTCAAACAGAACTATTTTTAAAATTTCGTCCAAACCTATTGACTTTTTTTTACTCATTTATCGTCTATATAGATATTAGCGAAGCCAAATATTACTTAAATTATCTTTAATTTTACTTGTATGTATAAATAAGAAAGACTATAACATCATGATATAGTATGAATACGAAACTGCGCATCTGAAAACCCCTCGGCTCTGGGTGCCAGCCATTCATAATGTATTCAATTTGAAGCAAGACTTCAGGAACACCAAGCAGTCAAGTGACAAATATACAGATTATGAAAAAATTTGCCATTAGAAATGGCCTCTAAGGTTTATGTCCAATCAGAGAAGTCGGTATTCATTACATAAGTCTGTTGATGCATCGATGATGTATACCAAATTTTGTCATAGAGCATTTGAAAATTATCAGAGATAGAGATCATTAATGATTTCGCATAAATTAAAGATGGCCGCCCATCCTTCCCACCACTCAGAGAAACTGATGTGGTTATTCATTGCAAGTGTCTTGATACATGGATGCTGTATACCAAGTTTCATATAGAACACTGAAATGGTATCAAAGATATACATCATCAAAGATTTTGCATAAATTAAAGATGGCCACCAAGGTTTCCGCCCAATCAGAAACGCCAGAACTGCCATTTATCGTAAGTCTATTGATGCATCGATGATATATGCCAAATTTTACATCGAGCACTCGAACGGTATCAGAGATAGAGATCATTAATGATTTCGCATAAATTAAAGATGGCCGCCCATCCTTCCTGCCACTCAGAGGAACTGATGTGGTTATACATTGCAGGTCTCTTGATACATCGATGCTGTATACCAAGTTTCGTATAGAACACTTGAATGGTATCAAAGATATATATCATTAAAGATTTTGCATAAATTAAAGATGGCCGCCAAGGTTTCCACCGAATCAGGGAAACTGGTTTGGTCATTCCTTTGAAGTTTCTTGATGCATCGATGATCTATACCAAGTTCACACACGGAACAGTGAAATGGTACCTAAGATACATAAGATTAATGATTTCGCATAAATTAAATATGGCCGCCAAAGTTTCCAACCAATCTGGGTCATGAGCATATGGATGTGCAGTGCAAGTTTGGTGTGCCTAGGGTAAGTCGTTCTAAAGATATCTTGGTAACGAGAAAGCTGTGATGGTTTCGCATAAATTAAAGATGGCCGCCAAAGTTTCCAATCAATCAGGTCCAGATTCAATAGGGTTCTGCGTCACGCGCATACGGATGTGCACTGCAAGTTTGGTGTGGCTAGGGTAAGTCGTTCTGAAGATATCTTGGTAACGAGAAAGGTGTGACGGACGGACGGACAGACGTACATGACGACGACAATACCCTTCGGCCAAATTTTGGCCGAGGGGTAAAAACTGAAGGATGGTATTTAGCCATACGTGTTTCCTCCTTAGGGGTTCTTCAGTAGCATGTAATTTACATTAAGTGAGTTATTCTGCCTGATATAGGGTTAGGGTTAGGGTTAGGCTAAGAACAGACTAATAAAAAATATAGAAATAATAATACTTCGAGTACAAAACAAAGATCTCCTGATGCAATTGGATTCTGTTTAATTCTGCTCTCATTTTTTGGTATAATGGCATTCCATCTGTAACCTTTCTTTTCATCTTCTGACTTCCTTTGATCTTCTCATAGGAGGAGGTGACAGTCTAGTTGGGAGGTGCCTGTGAGGTGGAGTAGTCTGGTTCTTAACCTCTCTCTGTGGCCTTACTAAAGAGGGCAGTCAGAAGGAAGCGTTCGGTTGTTTCTCTTTGTCCGCAGGTGCAGTTTGGGCTTGTGTTGCTGTCAAAGTTGATGCTGAGGGGTGAATATCCTGTTCGAATCTCTGTGAAGAGAGATGCCCAGGGTTTGTCAAGATAACATGATGGGGTATGAGTCGACCCGATGGTGGAGTTGTCTGCCTTTGAAAGTGCAGCCCATCTGCTTTGCCAGCAAGCCTTGGTTGTTAGCTTGATGGTTTTTATAACATCGCTGATGGCAGTAGTGTGACTGTCATATAATTGGCGAGTCAGGTCTGATGCTTCTTTGGCTGCTTCTTCTGCCTCATCATTCCCTTTGATATCAGTATGGGATCTGGAGGCAGGACCCGTCTGTGAAGGCCACCGCTCCATCTGATGATGTATGGTCCCGCGTTGGTCATGTCCTGAGCTTGAATCTTTTGCCTGTTAGTCCTGGACTTGAATGACCTCAGTGTTGTCCAGTAGCTGGGTTTCTGCTGAAGTAGTCGGTTCATCCATTTTGGCTGTTAGGCATTTTTGGCACTTATGTTGACGCACGATTCGACATCTCTGGAGAAGAGATCCATTACACCGAAGTTAGGGATGAGTTTTCCCTGGGTGCATCTTCACCAGCCAAGTCAACTACATCGCAAAGCTCTCTATGCTGCCTTGACATTCTTGGCTGATGACAAGAGGAATACTGCTCTGCATCACCTAGTGGAAGTTTTAATGATGAGCTACTTTTTGTCTCCAGGCATGCCAGGAGTTGTTCTCCTTCAATTTCAAGTCGGCCAATCAGGACGGCTATTACATAACTAAGAAATTCACAATGGCGGCCACCATGAATTTCCACGCACATTCGATACTGCTCGTTCTTAATGGGGGTCGCCATACGTAACACGCATTCTGATTGGATGCAGCAAGCCGTCTCTGCATCCCAACAAGGATTACCAGAGAAGTATGCCAAGGTGATGTATGTCGATTTGGCTAGAGAAGATGGCCTGGGTGTGTCTCGCCATGCTGATCATGGGTGTTTCATGGGTGGTTGGGTGGGCACTGGTTCCTGTTGCTTCAATACACTTTGTTGAGAAGCAACAGGAACTTGATAATGTGGTGTCTAGCACTGTTATTGCACTTATTGTGGTGTCTAGCACTGTAATTACACTTGTCTTTATTGCACCAATGTGAACACCCTGCCTGCCTTGTGCTGTCCTCAGTGTTATACAGGGTGGATGGCGGTGTCTGGTGGTGCTTTAAGTTGGTTCGTCACGGTATGATTGAAATAATGTTGAAAGCAATGTTAAATCCTATTCACTGCCTCACTGTCGTTTCATTGGTTCGCTGTTGTTCATGTGTATTTCTTGACTGAGGTTAAAGCCATCTTAGGTCAAGTGGCAAAACCCCCAGATTACACCTCGCAGGCCTCTTTGCTGGCAGGTTCATGCAATCCCAGTGCCAGACCACGGCGTTGGATAGCCTAGAGCTTGTTTTTATCGCAGACTTTTGCCACCTGACAGAGTAGTCCCACGTATTCTAGGTGAGATCTGACAATCAGTGTATAGTTTGGTCAGGTTGTCGGCACTAACAAAGGTGAAACTCTTCATGAGGTGTAAGATGTCCAGTGCCTTGCCTGTTTTCTTCTCCACACTCTGTAAATATCGATTTCTCATCTTGTGTTTTGGGGGAGGGATGGATGGTATTTCAGTGGTGTATCATTGAGTGTCCCAATCAGTGGTGGACGATCTGTATTTTTTGTGGAATATGCATTATTCTGTTTTCAGGATGCTCATCCTCACTCGCCAGGACTTCGTCCAACATTATGCCATCTTCAGGTCATCATTCATGTCCTGCTGGAGTTGTGTTATGTTACTGCCAGACATGAACATGCTATCATCTCCTGCAAAATTGATGTTCTCTGACTTGGTACCATGGAAGAAGAGTAGGTGCCACAAGTGATCCTTATGGCACTCCGATGTTACTAGTTAACCAGCTGCCTTGGTAGCCAGAAAGGGAGCAGCATGCATGCTGCCCTGATAGGAAACTGTCCAGTCATCTCCATGTACGATCAGTCACCCCGAGCCGTCTCGCCAAACGCAGTCGAAGGTTTCTTCAAGTCGATGAAACAGGCAACCATGTATTCTTCCTGTTGAATCCATTGTAGTATGCTTGTGTGTGTCGCAGGAGTGCACTTGTTTAGTGGTTGCCGCTGAATCCCTCCTGATTTCTATCGAAGCTGATGTCCTCTAGATAACGGTCTAGTCGCTTGTTGAGAACCCTGACCATCAACTTGCAGAGAACAAATGTTAGGCTGCCAGATCGGTAGGACGATATTTGGTAGTAGTTCGCTTTATCTGGTTTCTTGAGGAACTTGACACTTGAAGATTTCCATACTTTTGTCAGTGAACCAGTTTACCAGGATGCCGAAATAATCTGATGAAGAGCTTTCTTCAGTTGTGGTCCCGAGTGAATGAAGAGGTCAGGATACAGACTGTTTGGCCCTGGAGCTTTTCCCTGCTTCAGTTGGAATATTGTTGCATATAACTCTTCAATGGTTATATCTGTGTCAAGTGTGATCTGGTTGTTCTCTGCCTTGATTTGTTCACATGTGATGTCGGGCGTTGTGAAGTCTGAACTGTTGAAATTGTCCTCATGGAAGGAGGTTTCTTGCAGAGCCTTTGCCTTGTGTTTTAGTTCGAAGTTGTGTTGCCAGTGATCAGAGGAAGTAGTCTTATCGATGTTGCTGGAGGCTAGTTTCTGAAAAGATTGCCAAATGTACACGAACTGCTGATGTCATTGCTTTTTGGCTTTATCAGTTGTTACTCTGTACTCCTCCAGATGAAGCACTTGCATGAAATTTATCGGTGTGCTCTGTTTTTTGAATTATCGTTGTGCTCTGTAAAGTTGATTCTTGCATTTCTGTATTTCATCGTTGTACCATTTGATCCTTGGTGGATTGGCATGGTTAATTTTCCATCTCGGTACATTCCTTTCCACAGGCTTCCAGGAGGTTTCCAACTCACTGTAGGCTTAATCCACATCGGCGATGCTCATTCCAGACTATTGCTTATTCTTCAGTTTCAATGAACCACTGGCTTCAGTTTTTTTTTTCTTTTTTCAGAAGCCAGATCTCTTCTAGTGGTATGTTAGATGATGGGTCTGTCGATGTGAATGTCTAGTAGAACCCGATATGGTCTGATCTCACCCATTTTGTGTGCCAGGGTTTTGCAGATGTTTACAAATGGCAGAAGCGATGGTGAAATGAGGTTCATACTCCTTGTAAGGATCACGAGACAATGCATACATTACAATAGCCAAATTTGGGGACAACAATGTGTCTCGACTTGAGCCTTTTCACCTGCACAAAGACTCGGACAATAGCTTCCTACTTGGAATGTCTACCTGAAGAGATGAAAAGGTGGATGATACTGATGGAGGCTCCTCTTGTAGGTTAGCTATTGTTAATGCAGATGTAGTTTTGTGATGACATGGCAGTCTCCAATCTATCTCCATTATGGTTGTTACTTTGCTTACCCCAATCCTTGTGTTTTGCATTCATATTCATTGCTTTCACTGTCTGAGCTCACCATACATTCCCTGTAGAGTTGGCTTGTTGTTCAGCTTAACACGGACTACGGGCATGAGTTTCAGAGTGTCTCTATATTTAAGTCTGTATATGGGGGTTCAACTGGGAATATGGGGACAAGGCATTCTTGTAGGGCATCTGCTGTTGTTGTTGGACTATTTTTTAGGTAAATATGCTCCTCCTTGGAGCATGCAGAGGGCACGCTGTGTTCATTTTGAAGAACGGACAGATTTTAAATTTAACAGGCATATGCTATGCACATGAAGCTTTCGGTTTGCTCACTTTTAAATGTCTTTATGCAGGTGTTTCAATCTGTTGTCTATGTACTCTAGTATGATTTTGTAAATTACGTATAACCCATTTCCCCTATATAATATTTTTGGCAACTGTTACAAAGAAGAACATATGTAACTTTTTTTTTGAGTTGCAGCACATACCCATGTTTATGTTGTAATCGACATTGCAGAAGTGGAAAGATGATTCCGTGGTTAAATGATCACAACACTTGCATCTATTATCTCCACATTTTATTATTGTTTTGGGGGAGGATGTTGAGCAGCTGAACATGACCCATGTTAGCATTTTCTTTAAATTAGGTGTTTGTCTTTTCCCATTAACACCACGGAAAGATTTAACCATTCTCTCATTTGACAATAGAGTGGCGGCGGAAGCTCCCAAAAACTTGGGGGGGGGGGGGCTTGACTATCATAGCACTTTAGGTGAGGGTCCAAGAGCCGCCTAGGCCCCAGAAGCTTCGCGCTCCTAGATGGCTGTAGATGCATTCTGGCCGATTTCCGGCATATAAAACGACATATCATCAATATTTAATCAAATGCATTTTGAGATTGTTTTTGTGACTTTTCTCGTCATTTAAAAGAAAAATTGTGTTGATAACTTATGAATGTAAAACAAGTATTTTCCCTTTCCAAAATTCGAACTATACGCAGTGATCTCGAAGAAATTAACATTTCAGCAGAGGGTTGGAGAGCACTGACACGTTTGGAGAGAAATATGTGAACACAAAAAAGCAATAATATGAACACAATTTTTATTTCTAAATTTGATAATCAGCTAATCGTCCAATAAAGCTAATGCAATTGTAAACACAGGAAGGAAGCAATCAGAGATTGCTCAATTGTATGCCCCCCCCCCCCCACCCCCCACTTCCGCTTTAATCTGACACTGCCCCGCCGATGTTCTGTTCTTTATTGGTTGGTGGAGGCCTAATTTGGATAATTACAAAAATTCTGTTTCAGTCACT
Source organism: Hanleya hanleyi (assembly GCA_036873755.1). Lineage (NCBI taxonomy): Eukaryota > Metazoa > Mollusca > Polyplacophora > Lepidopleurida > Hanleyidae > Hanleya > Hanleya hanleyi. The sequence goes on from JAVTVY010047994.1 coordinate 193,923, forward strand.
TTTTTTGCCATGCCTCACATAATACTTAATCCAAGTATCAACCAACAAGTGATAATACAATGTTTCGATGCAAATGTGACCTGGTTATGAGACCTACGTTCCTTGGGAGTATATTGTGGTGAAATATGAAGCGATCAGTGAACTTTGAATTTTGCACCCAATTCACTCTTTTGGGGGAAATTTCAAACTTCAGGACCTATGTTGTCTGCTTTGGAATGTAGAAAGACATATAATATAGCCATTTTCCTGGTCCAAATCGGTTATGGACTGAGATCCAGCCTGGACAAATATCCCATTCACTTAGGTTTGATAAACAAAGGGCCATAACTCTTGAAAATATAACCGAAACAGAGCAGCTTTTCGAAGAATCACAGAAAACAAGAGCCCAAGGGGCTTCAATATATGCCCGTATATCTGGAATTACATTGGTCCAAATTTCAAGCTTCTTTAATAGCCTTGATTCGAATTGGTAGCTAGCAATCCAGAGAAAGGTCTACAATTTTGTGCTGAGAATGTAACATATATCACATCTTATATTGAATGATAAACTAAAGTGAGCTTAACTCTTGGTAACTAGTTGACCTTGAAGCAAGAGCTGAGAGCTCACATATCCCACACTGAAATCGACAATAGTCAAACACAAGAAAATAGTAGTTTTCCTGCAAATGGATTTCTTTCAGACGAGAGAATTTTTAATGAAGGAAGAAGAAAGTGATGAAGTAAACCTTTGTTCCTAATAAACAGGTATGAAGTTCATAAAGGATCCCTCTCCCTGTTAAATTAGTAAATGTATGGTTTTTATTTCACAACAGTTTAACTAAATGTAGCTGTTTCAAACACGGGAGACAACTTCACAGGACAAATGCCATATACATGTAGGGGAGAGAACTCTGAATATTCCAACCTAACACCTGGGCTTCGTTTTTAGCGAGAGTGATAGCTCACCTCCACATAAACACTCATGTAAATTCATGTCACTAGAGTCATTTTTAGCTCACGTAAACTGTCACATTTTATATTGTGTTATAATTATATTGCAACCACTTGCCGGACATTCACATACCCCCTCCTAAATATTTTGACGTGGGCTATTTTTAACTCGCACACTAATTCTAAACACGAAGCCCTGTACCACATATAGTCAGCTAAACTTGATTCAGTTTTGGGGGACTGTGACCTTGACCTTTGACCAATTGATGTATGCCTCCTCTTTGCCATGCGAGTACATGTAAGGTATACTCAAAGTTTGGTACCAATCCATACTTTGAAACTAGAGTTATCGCATGGACAACAAATGTTAATGGCTGAATGGATAGAACGCAACATTGCATTACATGACCTCGTCTTCGACAGGCATATGAAAATGTGACTCGTAATGATTTCCTGATTTTGGGGTCACAGTGATATTGACCTTTGACCTTGACCTAAATTTTGGTACACAACACACCGTCTTCCCTCAATGTATCAATGGGCACAAAAATCATGATATTTATAAATCTCATGATTTTGGGGGTCACAGTGACCTTGACGTTTGACTATTGACCTTGACCTAAATTTTGGTACATGATAAACCGTCTTCCGTAATTTCTCAATGGACACAAAAAATCATGATTTTTAACAATTTCATGATTTTGGGGTCACAGTGACTTTGACCTTGACCTACATTTTGGTATGTGACACATCGTGTCCCCCTAATGTATCTACTGACAACAAAAAATGTTATTTTTAATAATTTCCTGATTTTGGGGTCACAGTGACCGTGACATATTTTTTGGTATGCGACACTTCATTTTCCCCTATTGAATCCACTCACAAAAAATTAGTAATTTTTAATGATTTCCTGATTTTTACGTCACACTGACCTTTGGCCTCGCTTCTGGGGTCACAGTGATCTTAACTATTGACCTGGATCTAAAGTTTGGTACATGACAAAACGGCTACCCTTAATTTCTCAATGGGTTCAAAAATCATGAATTTTAACCATTTCACGATTTTGGGGTCACAGTAACCTTGACCTTTGACCTTCATTTTGATATGTGCACATCGTGTCCACTAATGTACCTAATGACACAAAGAAATGTTATTTTTAATAATTTCCTGATTTTGGGGACAGTGACCTTTGACCTTCGACCTTGACCTATATTTTGGTATGCGACACTTCATTTCCCCTATTGAATCCACTCACAAAGAATTAGAAATTTTTAATGATTTCCTGATTTTTCAGTCACACTGACCTTTGACCTTGACCTACATTTGATATGCACACCTCGTTCCCCCCCTAGGGCATCCACTCACCAAAAATTAGAACTGTAGATAGAAAACTGTCAACGAACAATGATTTCCTGATTTTAGGCAACAGTGACCTTTGACCTCTGACCTCGACCTCAATTTTGGTACGCGACACATCGTCTTCACCTAGCATATCTACTCACAAAAAATTAATACGAAGCTGCGCATCAGAAAACCCTTCGGCTCTGGGCGCCAGCCATTCATAATACAAGACTTCAGGAACACCAAGCAGTCAAGTGACAAATATACAGATTATGCCAAATTTTGCCATTAGAAATGGCCTCGAAAGTTTCCGTCCAATCAGAGAAACCAGTATTCATTACATAAGTCTGTTGATGCAAATTTTACATCGAGCATTTGAAAATTATCAGAGATAGAGATCAATAATGATTTCACATAAATTAAAGATGGCCGCCCATCCTTCCCACCACTCAGAGAAACTGATGTGGTTATTCATTGCAAGTCTCTTGATATATGGATGCTGTATACCAAGTTTCATATAGAACACTGAAATGGTATCAAAGATATACATCATTAAAGATTTTGCATAAATTAAAGATGGCCACCAAGGTTTCCGCCCAATCAGAAAAACCAAAACTGTCTATTGATACATCGATGATGTATACAAAATTTTACATCGAGCACTTGAACGGTATCAGAGATATAGATCATTAATGATTTTGCATAAATTAAAGATGGCCGCCCATCCTTCCCGCCACTCAGAGGAACTGATGTGGTTATTCATTGCAAGTCTCTTGATACATCGATGCTGGATACCAAGTTTCATATAGAACACTGAAATGGTATCAAAGATATACATCATTAAAGATTTTGCATAAATTAAAGATGGCCACCAAGGTTTCCGCCCAATCAGAAACGCCAGAACTGTCATTTATCGTAAGTCTATTGATGCATCGATGATATATACCAAATTTTACATCGAGCACTCGAACAGTATCAGAGATAGAGATCATTAATGAATTCGCATACATTAAAGATGGCCGCCCATCCTTCACGCCACTCAGAGGAACTGGTGTGGTTATACATTGCAGGTCTCTTGATACATCGATGCTGTATACCAAGTTTCGTATAGAACACTTGAATGGTATCAGAGATATATATCATTAAAGATTTTGCATAAATTAAAGATGGCCACCAAGGTTATAATTATACATTGCCGGTCTCTTGATACATCGATGCTGTATACCAAGTTTCGTATAGAACACTTGAATGGTATCAGAGATATATATCATTAAAGATTTTGCATAAATTAAAGATGGCCACCAAGGTTTTCACCGAATCAGGGAAACTGGTTTGGTCATTCCTTTGAAGTTTCTTGATGCATCGATGATCTATACCAAGTTTCACACTGAACAGAGAAATGGTACCTAAGATACACAAGATTAATGATTTCGCATAAATTAAATATGGCCGCCAAAGTTTCCAACCAATCAGGTCCAGATTCAATAGGGTTCTGGGTCATGAGCATATGGATGTGCAGTGCAAGTTTGGTGTGCCTAGGGTACGTCGTTCTAAAGATATCTTGGTAACAAGAAACCTGTGACGGTTTCGCATAAATTAAAGATGGCCGCCAAAGTTTCAAACCAATCAGGTCCAGATTCAATAGGGTTCTGGGTCAAGAGCATACGGATGTGTACTGCAAGTTTGGTGTGCCTAGGGTAAGTCGTTCTAAAGATATCTTGGCAACGAGAAAGGTGTGACGGACAGACGGACAGACGGACGGACGGACGGACGTACATGACGACGACAATACCCTTCGGCCAAATTTTGGCCGAGGGGTAAAACTATGGATAGAAAACGTTCACAGATATAGACCGGACACGGAACACTTCAGTGATTTCCTGTTTTTCAGGCCAGTGACCTTTGACCTCTGACCTTGACCTTCATTTTGGTACGCGACACATCGTCTCCCCATAGGGTATCCACTCACCAAAAACTAGAACTGTAGACAGAAAACTGTCCCAGATATAGACCGGACACGACGGACGGACAGACGCCTTTTGGCGGGCGTATAAAAACTAAATCTTGGTTTGAAAGGTGAGACGAAAAAAACAACAATTCTTTAGGATGTTTATTAGGTTCATTGACCATCTCACTTCAGCTAGATGACAATATCATTGAAAAAGAATGGGAATTTGGTTGATCTTCATTTATTCCTTCTATTCTATTCCCATGAAAGGGTACCATTATAATTGAATGTGTCTTTATCAATGATTTACTTGACTTAACCATTGTTAGCAAACATAATTAATAACTTTCAAGGAGTTTGACACTCCATGAGAACCCTTCAATATATCATTTCTGTGGTTACACCAGACATTTAAATGACACCACCTGAGAAATGCTCATATCTGGGATATAAAACCACAACAAGGAAATAAAGTGATCACCCACATGCACGATCCAGTCGATTGTACAGGATTTCTGGGAATCCAGGGTCAGTCCTGTCAGTCATCAATATTATACATATAAAAATACAACAGAAACCAATTAGTAATGTCCCAAGAGCATGTGCTTCGTGATTTAATGAAATATTTCATGATATAAATACTCACACACAGATTATGAATGATTGCGAAATATATTCATGATGTAGGTATCATAATGTGTCATACTAGTTCATATTATATTAATAAATTTATACATCATCTGAGCGGGCTCTTGATCGTGTAGATTATTCACAAAAATGAGCGAGACAGGAAGATGATGTACAAATAACCTGGAATATTAGTTACGGTATTCCCTCTAATAATTCAATCCCCATTTCCAAATTCAATCGGTGGTTCTAATAAAATTGATCACACTTTAAAATAGTGAAATAACTAAGAAATAATGGATGTAAGATTTTTAATCATTTTGTCAACTTCCTGTTCAGATAATTTTTGTCCACCCCCAGATTTTATGATGGGAAATTTCACTCCCTATGAATAAATTATCAGAGGGATTAACGTAAATGTCAATGACATGAAGAAGATGAGGAAAATGCTTCAATTCCAATCTATCCGAGTGCAAGATCAGGGAAGTTATACTTTTATGGCGATTGGCTGAACTGGGTTGGCTAGAGGTTACGTAAGCCTGATTTAACATGGGACCTAAATGGGCTATTAAACTTAAACCTTTGTTTTGACATATCTCTGAATGTGCATAACCTATACAGGTTACCAAGGGAACAGTTACATGTATGGTAAACCTAAATGGGTTACCATGGAAAATATAACACCCCTGAAGATGCATAGCAAAATAAGAATGGTTAAGCAAAAATGGACACTGCACATGAAAATCTAATCATAGAATTTGAAAACACAGGAGGATGCTTTATTTTTGTTTACAACAAAATAAAGTAAATTGACTTAGATGTTACCAGTCTGTGGTAACCCTTGCGCTGGTTATTTTACTTCAGCATCCATCTGTTGGAACAAACCATCTAATTGCTATAAGACAGCATATTCAGGGTTCAGACAGCTCCCTCCGAATGAAATTTTCTGTCTTTTCAAGGATAATTTCCTTATTATCAGAATGATCAATGCAATATAGAGGAAATTTAATAGTACATCTCAAATTCACGAAAACTGTAGAAATATTGGATTGACCATTCCTCTTCATTGTGAACCCCAGGACTATCAGGGGCTTCAATTAATAACCTAGGAATACAACTAATTAAATTCCAGAGCTTGCAAACTCTGGAACATGGATAGTCCAGGACTTTGAAAGACCTATATGGTGGCCGACAGCTGCCATTCCATAAATGTAACTTTTTAAACGTTTTCTCTATTTTTTTTTTATTTTTTTTTTTTTAATTGAAATATTTTTTCCATATTATTTCATTTTCATTTCATTTTTTTTTAATTTCATTTCCGTTTCCTTTTCGTTTCATTTGGATTTCGTTTTCATTTTCATTTCACTTTCATTTTGTTATATTTTTTTTTTACTTACCGATAAATTAAAAAAAAAACATTATTTCATTTTTTTTTAAATTTCATTTCCTTTTCATTTCATTTCATTTTGATTTTGTTTTCATTTCACTTTCATTTCATTTTGATTTTGTTTTCATTTCACTTTCATTTTATTTTGTTATCACAAGGAAAAAAATATATAAGGTGGCAGCGCCCGGCACTGCCATTTTTTTTTTTTTTTTTTTCCTCTCTCAAAACGAAAACAAATTCTTCTGTGGCCGAGAACTGCCAGCCGAGCGCTGCCAGCCGAGAGCTGCCAAGTCATACTATTGGCTAATGTGTATCACGTGTGTGTTCATATTGCCGTGCCCTTAGCAGTTCTCTCACAATGCGAAAGTGAAGATGAACCTGTACGACGGTAGCACTTGCCAATTGCCAACCCCCCCCCATGTCTGTCCTCTCTCCCCTCGCTTCCCATAGGGGTAAATTCTCGATGTCACGAGGTGCCGACAAAAGTTCCATATGGCGGAAAACAATGCCGCAGGATATGAGGTCATATTGAGCGAGTAGATTCATTTATATGTCGGAAATTGGATGTTTCAGGTAGAATATATTGTACCAAGTACACTAAATTATACCAACAATAGCTCACTGTAAATATGGAATTTGTACGTCATGTTTGCGGAATAGTATGGGAACCTGGAGCTACCCAGAAGGGGTGTGACTAAAAAGCATCCGGTAGCGTCCGGAAGCGTCCGGTAGCGCCCGGGACACCGTCCGGTACTTTTTATACCGCCCGGTACACCCTACAATACTCCTTTTGTGTCCCATACAAAATTGTGTATATCCCATGTAAATATAGACTGATATTTGCCGTTTTCTGTCTTGCGCGCATTTAATCGCATGACCTTCTGGTCTGGAATCATCCCGCCCATTTTCCTGGTCGGCTTCCCCGGTGCTACTGACTGTTGTCATGTTGTCATTTCTTTGGCACCGCTTTCTAGATGATCGTTAACAGACTTCATTTATCTTTTCCTGTAAATCTGAGCTTAAATCTGCCAGTATTCTCCGAATCATTTTTTTTTCTTATATCGTCCGGTACTTCATTCACCGCCCGGTACTGTAAATTTGATATTTTTACCCGTCGGCCAAAATTTGGCTGAAGGGTATTGTCGTCGTCATGTACGTCCGTCCGTCCGTCCGTCCATCTGTCCGTCACACCTTTCTCGTTACCAAGATATCTTTAGAACGACTTACCCTAGGCACACCAAACTTGCAGTGTACATCCATATGCTCATGACCCAGAACACTGTTGAATCTGGAACGGATTGGTTGAAAACTTTGGCGGCCATATTTAATTTATGCGAAACCATTAATCTTATGTATCTCCGATACCATTTCACTGTTCAGTGGGAAATTTGGTCTAGATCATCGATGCATCAAGAAACTCCAAAAGAATGACCAAACCAGTTTCCCTAATTCGGTGGAAACCTTGGCGGCCATTTTTAATTTATGCAAAATCTTTAATGATATATATCTCTGATACCATTCAAGTGTTTTATACGAAACTTGGTATACAGCATTGATGTATCAATAGACCTGCAATGTATAACCACATCAGTTCCTCTGAGTTGCGGGAAGGATGGGCGGCCATCTTTAATTTATGCGAAATCATTAATGATCTCCATCTCTGATACCGTTCAAGTACTCGATGTAAAATTTGGTGTACATCATCGATGCATCAATAGACTTAAGATAAATGACAGTTCTGGTCTTTCTGATTGGGCGGAACCTTGGTGGCCATGTTTAATTTATGCAAAATCTTTAATGATGTATGTCTTTGATACCATTTCAGTGTTCTATATGAAACTTGGTATACAGCATCCATGTATCAAGTGACTTGCAATGAATAACCACATCAGTTCCTCTGAGTGGTGGGAAGGATGGGCGGCCATCTTTAATTTATGCGAAATCATTATGATCTCTATCTCTGATAACTTTCAAATGCTCGATGTAAAATTTGGTATACATCATCGACTCTTATGTAATGAATGAATACCGGTTTCTCTGATTGGACGGAAACCTTAGAGGCCCTTTCTCATTGCAAAATTTTTCATAATCTGTATATTCGTCACTTGACTACTTGGTGTTCCTGAAGTCTTGGTTCAAATTGAATACATTATGAATGACTGGCGCCCGGAGCCGAGGGGTTTTCAGATGCGCAGCTTCGTATTTTCTTTACGGTACGTTTTTCACCATCCGATACTTTCTAGATGTTCTATACATTTTTAGATGTTCTAAATGGGCGGGATGATTCCAGACTAAACGCGCGCACATCAGAAAATGGCAAATACCAGTCGATATTTACATGGGACATACAAAATTTTGTATGGGACACAAAAGGAATACTGTAGGGTGTACCGGGCGGTGTAAAAAGTACCGGACGATGTACCGGGCGCTACCGGACGCTTCCGGACGCTACCGGACGCTTTTTAGTCACACCCCTTCTTGCTAGCTCTAGGTTCCCATACCATTCCGCAACCATGACACACAAATTCCATATTTACAGTGAGCTGTTGTTGGTATAATTTAGTGTACTTGGTACCATATATTCTACCTACCTGTACCTAGCTATTTATATTGTTGATTGTTGGTAACGGGGGCAATGAACGTCGAACCAACAGTCAGATTCCATGAAACACCCAATTTTCGACATATAAATGAATCTACTCGCTCAACATGATCTCATATCTTGCGGCATTGTTTTCCGCCATATAGAACTTTTGTCGGCACCGTGACATCGAGAATTTACCCCTATAGGAGACGGGGGGAGATAGGGCAGACAGGGGGGAGGGGGAGATTGGCAATTGGCAAGTGCTAGCGTCGTACAGGTTCATCTTCACTTTCGCATTCATTTGCGTACACTTCGCCATCCATAAGATGGCTTGCGAATCGTGAGTCTCCATTATTGCGGAGCGATATCCGGTATATTACGGGATTCTGTTCGGCCTTCATCCGGCAGAGAACAGACTCGAGAAATCTGATAAATTACAGATTTTCAAACCACTTGGGAAACAGATATAGGCTAGGCTTACAAAATATATAGGTATAAATAACTTTCGTATCACCCAAGAGGTGTGGTAGATCTGTAATTTTCAACAAGTAGGGCATCACATGATTCGAAAATGGCGAGTTACGTTGCGGTTACGTCGGTAGACTTTAGCTGATTGGCTGACGAAGTCACGTGGTATTGATTTCTGGAAATTCCCTCTCGCACTTGCCGAAAGTAGGCTGTAAATGGATACACACGATCCCAGGGTCAGTCTTACCTCGTATAGATGACCGAGATGGTTACAGGTTGTTTCGCATTGTGAGAGAAATTCTAAGGGTACGGCACTATGAACACGCACGTGATACACATTAGCCAATAATATGACTTGGCAGCTCTCGGCTGGCAGTTCTCGGCCACAGAAGAATTTGTTTTCGTTTTGAGAGAGGAGAAAAAAAAAAAAAAAAATGGCAGTGCCGGGCGCTGCCACCTCATATATTTTTTCCTTGTGATAACAAAATAAAATGAAAGTGAAATGAAAACAAAATCAAAATGAAATGAAAACAAAATCAAAATGAAATGAAAAGGAAATGAAAATGAAATTTAAAAAAAAATGAAATAATGTTTTTTTTTTTAATTTACCGGTAAATAAAAAAATACAACAAAATGAAATGAAAATGAAAACGAAATCAAAATGAAACGAAAAGGAAACGGAAAAGAAATTTAAAAAAAATGAAATGAAATAATATGGAAAAAATATTTCAATTAAAAAAAAAAAAAACAAAAAAAAAAAAAAATAGAAAAAACGTTAAAAAAGTTACATTTATGGAATGGCAGCTGTCGGCCACCATAGACCTAGGACTATAATTAATCTATTTATTAAATTCCAGAGCATGCAAACTCTGGAACATGGATAGCCCAGGAGGTTCAAGGACCTAGAACTATAATTAATTAATTTATTAAATTCTAGAGCTTGCAAACTCTGGAACATGACTTCCAGAGACCTAGGACTATAATTAATTAATTTATTAAATTTCAGAGCTTGCAAACTCTAGAACATGGATAGCCCAGGACATTCAAGGACCTAAGAATATAATTGATTTATTAAATTCCAGAGCTTAAAAACTCTGGAACATGAATAGCCCAGGATGTTCAAAGACCTAGGACTATAATTTATTAAATTCCAGAGCTTGTAACTCTGGAACATGGATAGCTCAGGACGTTCAAGGGCCTAGGACTATAATTAATTAATTAACTAAATTCCAGCACTTGCAAACTCTGGAACATGGATGGCCAGGGACTTTCAAGGACCTAGAGCTATAATTAATTAATTAACTAAATTCCAGCACTTGCAAACTCTGGAACATGGATGGCCCGGGATTTCAAGTACCTACGAATGACTTTTCAAGAACATGGATTTTAATTCATGGACTTTTAAGAATTTTCATGTCATGTACAGTAAGTTTCTGAAGTATTTAGTCAATCGGGAAAAATGCAGTTTTCGTAAGGTGAAGCTCTACAAACCCGCTGTATTAGGGGCATCTTTTTTTTGCAAGGAAAAGCACATTAATGCATTGTAACAGTTGAATCATTTAGAACACAATGTTCGAATAGTGAGGTTTTTGCACATACATGTATAATGTATTTGTGAGGATACTCTTCTAAAATACAAATGTTTAAGTATAAAGATTTGTTTTTAACACATTGTAGAGTGCAATAATCAGATTAGACCATCCTTTGAAATATGTTCATTGGGCATAACCCTACCTACCCAGCAAAATACCCTTACACAGTTTATTGGCCTATCTGCAAGAACTGTTTTTTTTTTTTTTTTTTCAAATTTCATGCTCAAATCAAAGCTATTTGCTGTAAATTTTAGTGACCTATACTAAATATAATACATTTTCCAACCTACCTACCAAAATTTTTGATATATGGTCGGTTTATGCCCAATAAACTTTTAACGATGGTCTTAATATCCTCTTGTAGTCTGATCACGTATCTACCGAAGGAAGGAAGAACAACTAAATTTTTCTTTTCTTGAAAAAATCGTCCGTCTTCATCCAAACCCAAAACAGAGATACTGTGATGATCCCCTATGGAATAGCACTACAAACATACCCATGGTCTATTCCAGTGTTTCGAAGCAGGCAGAACAGGAGTCAAACATTTATGAATCCACTTAAAGGCAGGCAAAATAATTATGATTGGTTAAATTTCTCGATCAAGTGGCATTGACGACTGCTGCCCTGTGACTGACCGGTCTTTGTAAATGCTGAGCTTGTTTTGTTGCAAACATATATGTCACACACCTTTGTCTTCACTCACTTTCTCAGATCTGTGCCTTTCCTTGATTAACTAACTCTGCTATACACCATGTACATGGAGGTGCAGGAGTATATGTATCAATGCATCACCAATGGAGCTGTTGTATGATAGTAAAATCAGAAAACCATAACTTTGGCATTAGGACCATATTAATTCCTCCAGCTAGAAGTAGCTCACCACAGACGAGCCATGCTCCGTAACTTCACAATCATCAGGTCATATTAATTTGCCACAATAATGACCACACCATTTTAAGATCAGATCCTTATGTTTAAGGCTGAAAATCTCTCATCGTTAGATCCTGTTGAAGATACATTGCCGACGACGCCTTATCTGTCCGATATCTGCTGGATGTTGTACAGTTTCCATCAGAACAAGTAAATCTTTACCACGTCGCCGACCCAAATCGCTGTATTATTTTATCCTGTTCCTCCAAATCCTTCTGTACCTTTTTCCGCATGTAGAATATTGGACAGTCTCGACTGCAAGAGACAAGGAAATTTTTGTCAAATTAACATGTTCATGTACCATCTAGATACTTTGAATTATTCACGGGAATTATCTTTCATTTTCCCTCAGTTTTAGCATTTTCGCTTGATGTAGCTTTCATGGATAAGCCACTGCTCGGAAAACCAGAGATTTCTGATGTCAACTTCCACTCAAAATATGATTTCTACTTCTTCTCACACTTGAATAGCGAAATTTAGTTCCAGATGAATATAAAAGGAATTTAGAATATGTATATTTAGCATGATGGGACACATCTGAACCCAACCTGGACACAGCGGGGAAAAGTTCACTGCAAATGAACGATCTATTTCTCTTGTATCCAAAAATATGAACAAATGTTCTATTTTGCAATTTTTTTCTTAGCCAATAAATCGGCATATTCAAACATTGCGTGACTGTTGTTCAAGCACTCCGCCATAATTAATGCACTCTCTAGTGTGGAGGTGAGCAATGGAGAGCGGAGGTCAACAACCCGTGCAGAACGATGAAATGTCACCTCCTTTGAAAGGGTTGCCTTCCCATTTCCATGCATTGTGGCAATAACAAAATAACTGTCAAATCATAGCAATATACAATGGTAAATTCTGGTTATAAACTGGAACCGGATATATATTTTATATACATTTACACATGGTGGAATGGAGTGAAAGCCCCAGGCGATGCCACACAGAGGCACACTGTATATTTCAGAATTTTTTGACTGGTTAAAATTAAGCAAGAGTGGTACATGAAAATCTGATCAGTCTCTAAACGGCAACATTTTCATATTGATTATAAATCAGGTGGGAAAAAATTGCATTTGTTTGTATTTTTGGACAGTGAGGAGATAGACCAGACCTTTAATCTGCAGTATGCTTTTCCCAAGTGTTTTCTTCTTTATCTATAGGGAAATCTGAGCAATCTGCTCTGATAAATAATAATAAACTATTTCATGCACAATCCAGTGACTGCTGTCTTGCTTGACCCAGTCAAACAGTCTGAATCAAAAGAACATCTGCAATGGGATATGAAGACAAGTAGAAAATGTCATTGCTGTAGCATTTATTTAATCCCGCTTATTAGGTTTCACTGAAAATGGTCCAAAAATGGACAAAAGTAAAATTTCAAAACAGACAGAAAATCTAATCATATCATCTACGGATGGGTATTAAGACATACAAATTTTAATTGTCGTACATACGGATGGGTATTAAAAGACGGAGAACATTTAACTATCATATGTAATCCTGCTAACGAGGGTTTGATAAAAAAAGTTGGAAAAAAAAGGAAATGAGGTCATCTAGAGATGGATAAGAAGAGATGAAGAAAATTCAATTGCTCTATGTTGAATAGTTTTTGTGTAATCCAGCAGCTAACAAACACAGTTTGGACAGATGGATGGAGTGAGTGAATATGATTTAATGTTGCCTTTCAACAGTACATGTACTTCAGTCACATCTGGTTCCTATTCCTTTTCACACCCGGAAACCACACAGGTGCAACCACACATGCAATAGTTGATTAGCTACAATGTATGTAAACTGTCTGTTGATTGGATAATAATTTTAAACATGGGCATACCTGGTGTAATTTGTCAGTCAAACTTCCTGCGAGAAGATTTAATTACGCATGCGTATTTTATATCTAATGTGTGGAATATAACCTAGGAGTGCTGCTCACTGCCAGGCTGTTTTTCATGCTAACAAGTGACAAGTTTGCTTCGGCAACTGATTTACGATTTATAGCTACTCTAGTCTGTTGGGCACAAGTTTTGATACAGAACACAGCATTTTATAGATGGGAATCCATATTTCTGTTATTGTTTGATTAGCGATGGCTAATCAGTGAAACATAACCAAAAACCTAAATCTGTCAAAAGAAAAACTTTGTCAGAGTCAAATCCTTCGATAATTGTGTATGGACCAGCCACTAGATAGCCCATCCATTTCTGGTTCAAATTGAGCAATATATCGTAGAAATAGCCCCACCTGTCACCACTTTCCTTCTTGCATATCTGTAGAATCTTAATCGTGTGTTAATGTTGAAGTTTATTCAACCTTTCATATGAAATCCTGCGAAAAGGACGAGGACGATCGGTGCCAAAGCCAATCTATTCACAATGCCTAACATTGCCCTTAGAAGAATTGGTTCAACAACCTCAGAGATTGACAAGTTACTCCAGCCGTCCAATCACAAAGCGTGTTCTTCTCAAACCTTCAGGAAACACAGCTTGGACTATATCACTGCAGGAATAAACCATTTTCTATCTAATGACTTTGGCTGAATTACGAAACTGCCGACCTGAGTCAATGCCACATTAGATTAAAGAGAATGATCTCCTATATTCATCAATGTGAATATTATGGGATATGACAGAGTATCAACCAGTATTTCACTCCGTAAATGTGGTCTACAATCTTTTTTGATTGAAAGTTACGTTATTTTACGTTTTTAGACAATTATAATGCTATCAGATATTGTTAAAATGAAGACATTATGCGTAAGGAATATTCCATGAATCAGGCATGGATACATGACCATGCTAATAAATTTCAACCCAAATGGCACTGGACACCACATGAATATGAACAAAGTTGTCGTCAACTTTTGTAGTTCATCAGAACGTGATATGTCCGGACCAGCAGAGAAACTTGACCAGAGGGTACCACGTAAATTCGGGAAAGGACAATGGTTGATATTCTGTTGGATCTACTTTTAGGACTGTGGTATAATATGGTGCCGACTCTGTGAGCTAACTTTCATGAAAGAATCAATGGTAACACTGGCTAACAAGGGACAGTTCGGCATTTAAGAATCCTCAAACTGCAACACCATGTTGGGAATTCTTCACATTTTCTGATAGCACTTGAGCCAAAGATATTATATGTTGGAAAGTTTCAACTCCCTAACCTGAGGAATATATGTATAAAGCCCCTAATGATCTCCTGCTTTCTACATTCCATGGTGGCCATCTTGAATTTGTTGGCCATCTTCGAATAATTTCTAGTCAGTACTTATCCAATTTTAATCAGCCGATCAAGTACTATAAATGTGCTTTCATGCTTTTTTTACCTGAAGAGGCAGAATTCCCTCTTCTCAGGGCTTTAGATTAATTTGGGCACACCTTCTATTCGGCATGACAATTTTTCTTAGGCAGGGAAATGCGCTCAAATTAGTGAAAATATTCGAAGTCCCTGAATTCTGGCAAAATAAGTAGGCTTTAAGTCAAATACGAGGCTTAATTGATGAGGAATATCCATTTTTTTTTTTTTGATTGTCTAATTTGGGCGCATCCTAATTTGGGCACAACGTTCAACGTTGTATCTAGGGTGTAATTCAAAGCCCTGCTTCTGTACAGTATTGCTGTACTAAGGCCCAACCCTAACGACACACCTTTGGTTTGACAAGTAGATGAAATGTTTGAGTGTGTATGAGAATTTAAAGACATCCATCTATATCCACCCCCACCAGTCTGATAAAATTGGCCACAACTTTGATTTTAGATGTACAAACACGGATGAAAGCAAAACGTATTTACATTAATCTGTAAAGCTGACAAATGATTCTCAAGATGACAAATGCTCTTCATTCAATCTCCGCAACTTCATATTAAACTTCTTTTCATGAAGGTTGAGAGTGCCAAACAATAAATCAGATTACTGGAGTTTTTTCAAAATACATCCGGGAATTTACTTCTTTCTCATGTGAAACCCTACTGTGTGACACATGTGCTCTGTTTACATTTAGATAAGAGTGATATTAAATAAACTTTATGTTAAGCAATTTGCATGCTAGACTTAGCAGTGATATTTCCACCTGCTGGTGTGTTTGTAGTGATTAATTACAGCCTGGCCATTTTCATACAAAGCTGAGCAAGGGGAGATCTTTATAGCTTCACATATTTGAAGAAGCCATTGTATAAACATGGTAAAGAGTAAATCAGCTGATAATTCCCAGGCCTCAACTGATAAGCTAGGTCAATCTGATTAAAACATAATCACCAAAGTTCACATGTACTAACTTATACAATAATTTGAAAAAAAGTTAACAATGATAATTTTATGGATACCAACTTTGATCTTCTACTCATAAATACAGTTTACCAGGAACTGTGGACACTCTCGTGTTCTGGCACATGTGGGCACCGTCGTGATATGACTGAAATAATGTTGAAAATGACGTTAAATCCTACTCACTCACCCCAGGTCCCGTGTTGTATAAGTGAAATCGATACAACAGCTAGGGTACATGCATGCACAGAAATTCAGATTGACTTCCATGACTTTCCATGATCTTTTACGGACAAATTCCATGACTTTTCCATGACCTATCAGAAATTCTCTTTGGATAATGGGGGCATCGAGAAAATCAATCACCCAATATATATACATATATAAATGAGTTGATATCATGTGTAACCCTCACCCCCTCCCCACCCTTGTTGTGAATGCATTACTGCAATGCTCCGAAGTGAATAAGAATGTATCAGCTAAAAGGAATCATTTATTTGTTTTCTACAAATTTTGAGGATCACAAAATTTAATTTTAGAATATTTGCCTTGAATCAGACACAACAATACGGATCAAACAGATTTATTGCAAAATGTTTTTCTGCAAACTTTACAGCTGGCCTCACCAGGATTTTTACCACGTTTGATCCATCGCCGATAATTTCCATTGCATAGCCATGATGACCGAGAAGAGGATTTTCATGGCATTTCTTTTTACACTGATGAGATTTGAGAACAGCCATTTCCTCCCAAATGCACCCTGGGAGTTGAAGAGAATTCCAAGACCATGGTTACCTCCTCTGATGCACACTTGATTGCATTCGTAGACCACACGTGACATTCGACAAATAGAACATTCGCTGGTCCAGGAAAGTCACCTTTTAGGTAAAAAAAAATAAGAGAAATTTTGACCAGGCTGGCATTTTCAAGTTCCAGTTACATTTTCCATGACCGCTCACAAAATTCAATGACCAGACACAAAATTCCAAGACTTTGAAGGCCTGGAAAATAAATTTTCAAATCCATGACTTTCCATGATTTTCCATGACCACGGGAACCCTGTACAAAGACATGACCTGCAGAAACTGTTACCATGGACTGCAGTTTCAAACTGGAGAAATTAGTCAAGGATTGTAGATCTATAAACATGTTACTTATATCTCAATAGGAGAGAAATATTTTTTTTTTACAAATGCATGCAGTATGGTGATCTTTAACAAATAATTATTTATAATGAGCCTTATCAATATGCAAATTAATTTCTGTTCACTTACAGGTGAACTGAAAAGCTTTCCAATGTTCTGTTAAAATGTCATAAAACAAGAACTTCTATGGTTGTTACAAATATGTGTGGTAATAGTTCTGTGGGTTATAATTTTTGGGTATATGAGAAGTCAAAACTTATACCACCAGAATACGAGAGCCAGTACTTTTGAAAATGTCATCGCCTGCCTCCCGTTGTTTTTGGAACATCATGTTATACATTTAAACATGAGATTGATCTAATCAAAATCGGCTTTCCCCAAGTGATTTAGACCCATGTGTAGTGTAAAATTGGGGAAGAGATAGTACTACTTGGAATGATCAAGCTGAAGGTAATTTACAATTTGTAGGGTATGGATGTATCAACAGATCAGGGTATGGAGTATAGAACTAAGCATGCTAAGTATTACAGTTCTACAGATACAGTTAGTTGCATTCAAGCATATAAGACAGAAACAGAAATTAATACGAAGCTGCGTATCTGAAAATCCCTCGGCTCTGGGTACATTCATAATGTATTCAATTTGAACCAAGATGTCAGGAACACCAAGCAGTCAAGTCATAAATATGCAGATTACCAAAAATTTTGCAATTAGAAATGGCCCCTAAGGTTTTCATTCAATCAGAGAAACTGGTTCATTACATAAGTTTCTTGATGCATCAATGAGGTATACCAAATTTTACATCAAGCATTTGAACGGTATCAGAGATAGAGATCATTAATGATTTCGCATAAATTAAAGATGGCCGCCACTCAGAGAAACTGATGTGGTTATTCATTGAAAGTCTCTTGAAACATTGATGCTGTATACCAAATTTCGTATAGAACACTCAAATGGTATCAGAGATATACATCATTAAAGATTTTGCATTAATTAAAGATGGCCACCAAGGTTTCCGCCCAATCAGAGAAACCAGAACTGTCATTTGTGGTAATTCTCTTGATGCACGATGATGTATACCAAATTTTACATTGAGCACTTGAACGGTATCAGAGAACGAGATCATTAATGATTTTGCATAAATTAAAGATGGCCGCCCATCCTTCCCTCCACTCAGAGGAACTGATGTGGTTATTCATTGCAAGTCTCTTGATACATCGATGCTGTATACCAAGTTTGGTATAGAACACTGAAATGGTATCAGAGATATACATCATTAAAGATTTTGCATAAATTAAAGATGGCCACCAAGGTTTCCGCCCAATCAGAGAAACCAGAACTGTCATTTGTCGTAAGTCTCTTGATGCATCGATGATGTATACCAAATTTTACATTGAGCACTTGAACGGTATCAGAGAATGAGATCATTAATGATTTTGCATAAATTAAAGACGGCCACTCATCCTTCCCTCCACTCAGAGGAACTGATGCGGTTATTCATTGCAAGTCTCTTGATACATCGATGCTGTATACCAAGTTTGGTATAGAACACTTAAATGGTATCAGAGATATACATCATTAAAGTTTTTGCATAAATTAAAGATGGCCGCCAAGGTTTTCGGTCAATCAGGTCCCGATTCAAAGTATCTGGATGTATCGATGATGTATACCAACTTTCATATAAAACAAGTGAATGGTAACAGAGATATGTATCATTATCGATTTTGCATAAATTAAAGATGGCCTCCATGATTTCCAGCTAATCAGAAAAGCCGGTTTGGTAATTCATTGAAAGTTGCTTGATGTATCGATGATGTATACCAACTTTCGTATTGAACAGTCGAATGGTTTCCAAGATATGGATCATTATCCATTTTGCATAAAATTAAAGATGGCCGCCAAGGTTTCCACCCAATCAGGTCCCAATTCAATAGGCTTCTGGTCCTTGACTAGGTAAATAAGCATACCAAATTTGGAATTCTTCAGTGGAACCGTTTCCCGGTTATCTCGCTCACGTACGGACGTACAAGACGACGACAATACCCCATGGCCAAAATTGGCCGAGGGGTAATATACCTGTAAAGGGGCATAATTCTGTAAAATATGGGCCGAGGGAAGCCACTTTCGATACGCATCTGACTTAGCTCTAGATAAATGAGTGTTAAAAATTTGGTGGCTGTGTCTCCAGCGGTTTTGCCTAAAATGCGGTACTGTAATGGTCGGACATACATGGCGACGACAATACCCCGAGGCCAAAATGGCCGAGGGGTAAGAATACAAGAACATAAATAAGTTTTCAAAATTTAGCACCTGCACTGAACACGGATATTCAGAAATAACATTCAACTACAGATCACAAAATCGGAGATTATTAGTATCCGAAAGGGGCATAACTCCATAAAATACGGGCCGAGACAACTAATTTTTTTGCAGGTATCTAGAATACAACTGGATAAAAAAGTTTCCTCATAATTTGGTAGCTGTACCAAACACAGTTAATTATATATAACTGGTTACATTCAAGCATATATCACAAAATCAAAGATAACTGCACCCAAAAAGGGGCATAACTCTGTAAAATAAGGGCCGAGGCGAGTAATTTTTTGTTGGCTTCTAGAATACAACAATATAAACAAGTTTTCAAAATATAATAGCTATATAGTTGGTTACATTCAAGAATATAGGACAGAAATAGAAATTAATATATCTGTAAAGGGGCATAACTCTGTAAAATATGGGCCGAGGGGAGCCAATTTTGATAGTCGTCTGATTAAGCACTAGATAAATAAGTGTACAAAATTTGGTGGTTGTGTCTCAAGCGGTATTGCCTAAAATGCGGTAACGGACAGACGTACATCGCAACGCCCTTATGAATATATACTACACTTTACCATAAAATACTACAGCAAACTTGTGGTAAACTGAGGTATTTTATAGTAAACTATAGATGAGGTATAGTATTTTGTGGTACTCTATAGTTACTACAGTGTACTACAGTGTCAGTGTAGTATTTAGTACAGCAGTACTTTAATATACTACAACTAGAGGCCACGGCCACACTTGATCCCATCGGACTAGTGTGAACTTGCCGTCCCTTTCACATGAGCAATAAAAATCTCTGGTATAGACATGATAGACAGATGAAGGGCATTCAATAAGGGGAAACAGAAATAGATAAAAGGGGTGGGCACCCACCAACCACCCGCTCTGATAAGAGGAGCATTCAAGTGGCTCTCTATTATGTGTAAGGAAATGTTCACATGTATTGTTGGTTAATGTAAAATGTTAAAGGCATAGTACGATAGGCCCAGGTGTATTATACAGACAAGGGACATATTTACCAAATACATAAACATGGGTCTGTGCCTGATAAATTGAAACCTTTTGGGGTTAAAATTATCCCAATATTGCAGACATCACACAAATTTCAGCTTCTACCAAAGACATATTGGAGATATATATGCTCAAAGACAATATATGAGGGTCGGGTGAGGGCTAGTTTGGGAGATAGAGGGTGCGGCTCAGAGACCTGGGGATGGGGACATGCTCTCCTTGAGGGTAGTGGTAGGTGTGCTGAGATGAAAGCAATAGAAAGCTCCCTGTACATGAAACAACCACATTGACAACTGCATGCCATCATGTCAGTCCGAAAAAACACAAGGTGGCATTCAATTCAATTCAGGAAACTAATCATATACACAGTGTGCAACCAAACTTTAGGAACTCAGTTGTAATTAATATAGTAAGTTACAGGTGTGGACACAAATGGTTCCTGCAGAAGCTTTAGGGTAAATCATATGATGTGAGATACAATTATTTGATAGCAAAATGGATAGAAATGTTGTCCTTCATTTAAGATGACACGAATTTCGAAAACTAGGGGTTCAGTACTGCGGGGATTTCCCCGCCAGTTCAGGGTTTCATATAAGTCCAAATTTTTTGCCACCGGATACTGAAAATTCAATATATTTTTTCACCTGAATTGAGTATTTTTACGTTTTTGTCGCCGGCCGACAGACTTCTATTGAGTTTATTTCTAATTTTGCAACCACCATAAGGGACCGTATCCATCCAACGTTCGTTTGCTAGACGTTTTAAACGATGAAAAAAACGTCCATGCAAACGATGGGTGTATGAGTTGATCGTTTTTTAAAAAACGTCTGTCAGATAAAAACGATCGCCGGAAATCTCCGGCAACCTACGGTAAGGGTGCCGGTCGTCTTTTCACACCTCGAACAAAGGTGCAGACGTTTTCTAGCAAACGATTGAAAGTCTCCTGGCAAACGATCGGCTCGAAAGTAGTCCCGCTTTACAGACGCAAAAACAACAACAAGGGCCGTGTCGCTTGAGGCCGTGAAAAACGGATTATGAGAACAGAACACAAATTAATGTTTTCTTTTCCAGATTTTTGCTATACGTGTGCTGCTTGACTATATTTTAGAATCGGTTACGGTGTAATTCGTTAATAAACAAAATATTATGGAACCATGATATCGTTTTATGAACGTGCGATTCGAATCTTATGTATTTTGCAGAATACGGGCTTTGCGCATTTTGGAATGCGGCTTTCAAAAAAGTCAGTCTAGATTACCATTTGATTTTTATTTCACCATGCATAACAATAATGTTTAGTAAACAAAATATAATAGTGGCGGGATGAAAACCCCGAGGGGTTTGTTTTATCCCAAAATAATTATTATATTTACAAAGATGATAATATGTGGTAAACACTATCATAGTGAGACAAAAACACAAATTTAATTTCCAACTTCCACAGACGGCAAACAGAATAGATGTCTAATTATGTTCCAGTAATAAATACGATTATATCCTCGATTTGAATAATGAGAGCGAAACGTGAGATTTTAACTGAGAGGGTAAATTGTTCCATATTTTGGGACCCTTTATTTTAGTACTATAAGAAAAGTCAGAGTAGTAAAAATCGCGATATAAATTTAATTCAGCCTGTCTAGTTGGGTACCTGTGGACAACAGATAATTTTGAAAAATATGATCTGAAAGTGTTTTGAATTAGGTCTGTATGATTGAAAAATTTGTCAACAAAAATTAACACCTGGTAGTCGTTTATTTGTTTTATGGACAATATTTGTAATTTTTGGAATGAGATGATCATAGTTTTACTTTAACAATTATTATCACGTTTGATTACAGATAAATGTCGAGTGAAACATTAGAATCTAATGCGTATATTTTTTCTCTTTCAGGACGATGCGTAAACGCAGAAATTTACAAGACAAGACATTCACCATAGATAACGGTTTTGTAATGGTGTAACTCATAATTTTGTTTTTGTTTAATTTGCGCTTTTGAAGCACGCCTTGTTTGGTAAGCTTTTGAAGTTACATCTGCAAATATCTGTACGTGATGAGTACTCTATTCATCTGAAGTTTTGTAATTTCGATAGAAGTCGGATACCCGTGGTTGTACATTTACAACTTTTAGAGCAACGCCGCATGGCATTTTCATACAGAGAGATACTTATTTTGTCACCTGGTATCGTCGATTCAGTTATGAGAGATCGTGTATGTAATTAACAAGAAACACTGCGATAGTCTTGTTTCGCCGTTGGGATTCGAGTGGGTAATCAAAATAACCATTGTTTATTACTGCTTAATTTGCTATGGGTTGTATCCCATCGTGTTAATTCCTCAATTTCTCACATGTCATTTATTACTCTTCATAGCGCATATTTGTTGATCTCTCTCGAAAGTCAAGCTGTGTATAGACCAATAGAACAGACAACATGAAGCTGCGCTATCCAAAGCCCTCGGCTCTGAACCCCAGCTATTATAATAAGGGTGTCTCTACCAATTGATTGGCTTGTGGGAAGAAATATTTACCCATGGTATTGTAAGTGTACTTTCCTTGAAAAAAAAAAGTTTTCCTCCCCTTAAATTAATTTGTTTCTTGAATAAATTGAAAGAGCTGTATCGATGTCTCACCAAAACAACAGTACACATGGCTAGATAAATACAGTACATGTATACTAAATGGCACATGTATGTCATTTTCAAAACAGATTTGCAAGCATTCTTTGCATTGTCTAAGAGAATAAATGAATAAATCAGTCATCCAATCAATAAATAAATGTGATAGTATACAAACATGATATAGAAATTATATGCAAACTTAACATAGGAATTAGTGGATTTTGTTAGACAAGGGGCACAACTCTGCAAAATACTTTCTGACACGACTCATTTTCAATAGGCATCTAGTTCAGGTCAAGAGAAACAACTGTATCACGTTAGGATGTTGTATATGGAACGGTTCTGAAATTATCACAACAACAAATCATAAATGGATTTTTATTTGTAAAATGGGGCATAACTCTGCAAAATATTGTCCGAGATGACTCATTTTCGATAGGCTTCTAATTTACGTGAAGATAAATAGATGTAACAAGTTTGGTTGCCATGCATGAAATGGTTCTGTAGATATCGCGGTGACGGATTTTATTAGACAAGGGGCATAACTCTGCAAAATACTTTCTCACACGACGCATTTTCGATAGGCATCTAGTTCCGGTCAAGAGAAACAACTGTATCACGTTAGGATGTTGTATATGGAACGGTTCTGAAATTATCACAAGAACAAATCATAAATGGATTTATATTTGTAAAAAGGGGCATAACTCTGCAAAATATTGTCCGAGATGACTCATTTTCGATAGGCTTCTGATTTACGTGAAGATAAATAGATGTAACAAGTTTGGTTGCCATGCATGAAACAGTTCTGTAGATATCGCGGTAACGGATTTTATTAGACAAGGGGCATAACTCTGCAAAATACTTTCCGACACGACTCATTTTTGATAGGCACCTAGTTCAGGTCAAGAGAAACAACTGTATCACGTTAGGATGTTGTATATGGAACGGTTCTGAAATTATCACAATAACAAATCATAAATGGATTTTTATTTGTAAAAAGGGGCATAACTCTGCAAAATATTGTCCGAGATGACTCATTTTCGATAGGCTTCTGATTTACGTGAAGATAAATAGATGTACCAAGTTTGGTTGCCATGCATGAAACGGTTCTGTAGATATCGCGGTAACGGACGGACGGACGTACGGACGTACGGACAGCCGTACATGATGACGACAATACCCCTAGGCCAAATTTGGCCGAGGGGTAAAAAAGCTGATCACTTTACTATTATTATGGCTAGACAATAAATTGACAGCTTGGCAATATTGTTTACTAATCAAGCAGGATTCTTACCTATATGCTCACCGGAAATTAGTTTCTTCCACGTATAGTCCTGCTGGATAGGGATATGGGACTTTCTTGCACAATCATATGTTTATTGGTTAGAATCTTACAACAAAATATAAACATAACGAAGAAATATGTGCATATACGAATAATATTATCCGGAGAGAAGGCGGTCATTCCTCTAGTTTCAATATGTCCATGGAGCAAACAAACCTGCAATGTAGAATAAAAGTGCGTTAAGTTGACCATAATAAATAAAACACCGATAATCAAATATTTGGATCGGTTTCGATAAAGTCTCAAATAAACGATTGGTTGTCAAAAAATACATCTGTCTCAGCGCATTGCCGAGAAATTCACTTCAATCTAAAACATTAAAAATGCTTGAATGAAGACTCAATGGAAATTCACACCTCCACTTTCTCTGAAGTAGCGATGTTCAAATATCAGGGGCACCAAATATTCTCCCGTGACAATTCTTTTTCATGGCACCCACCAAAGTATAGCTCTAGAAACTTTCTGGATAATTTTAATGTATTCGACTTGTGAATTGAAGGATCGTGAATATAGCGTTTTCCTCTCTGATCTGGTATATCGCCATGAACGTTTCGACAGACACGTGTTCTACACCGCTCTTTATTTTCCCGCCATGCGGGAGCAGTCCTGTGTCGACTTTTCTATGCTGGGGATAAACGGCAGTCGAAATGGAAGGCCACGTGCGTGTACGTGTGTGCTCCTTGACCGTACACAAGCTGGGGTTTTTTTCCAGACAGACACGTAGAATAAATTGCGATATTTCTAAAATATTAAAGCTAAACGCGCGTGTTGATGACATGATTTTCCCTATGGACTGCAATACAGTACACAGGCCAAATACATAAGAAACCTTTCCATTTTTTGGTTTATTTAACGTAAAACAGAGTCGATTTGCCGAGAATTTTCGGCGATATACCGACATTAGTTTTTTTTTTATCAATTTCCTTGAAAACACATTCATAAAATAAAATATTTAAATACATTTTTTATCTCGAGTGTTATAGAATCATGAAAATATAAATATCATTTCTGTCTCTTCAGCTCTTTTCATGTTATATTTATTGGGAAAAGTGTAACACGATTTGCCAGTGAGGTATTAAAACGTGCTCTGAAGTGAACGAATTTCAGTGGAATTCCCCGCAAATCGTGTTACACGTTTACCGGTAAACATTACAAGAAAACCGCTGAAGATACAAAAATCATAACATAGTTTCATGGTCCCATAATACTCGCGATGAAAAATATTTATTTAGATTTCTATTGTATCCATGCATTTTCAAGGAAAGTGATCAAAACCTAGTGTCGGCATTATCGCGAAAATTTCCAGGCGAATCGACACCATTTTTCCACGGTAGACTTCCGTATCGCCCTGAATAACAAGGAAATATTTATCAACCTAAATATTTTTGAAACGGGTATTTCTTTAAGTTAAATAGTAACTGAACAGAATTCAGATCAGTAAGATATCGGCAGAGTTATCTGTTGATTACCTTTTCCGGCCTATTCAAAGAATTTGTTTACACCGTGCATACATGGGGAGGGTGTTATTAAACCATTCAGTTTTATTTGCGTACGTGACACTTCCATTATCACAGCTAGATGGTTGTCATTTTCATACAAAATTTTTGCACACAAACAGCGACTTCCCGTAATCAAACCTTTAAAACAAACGCGGAAGGCGATTAAAGTGTAATTTATTTCCCCTGTGTTAAACCCGTTTTCACATTCGCTGATAGCGCTATATTTTGTTACACATGTGCGCAGTTGAGAGCTAAGGCACGGCCTGTTCACCCAGTGTGTATTTATGCGCAGCTTAACACGTGCGATCGTCTTTTGTCAGCCGACAATCGTTTTCTTCCAAACGACAACGTTTTCTTCCGAACGACAGCGGCACCTTCGGCAGTCTCCGGTGATAGTTTTTTTGATCGTTTGCTACACAAACATGAATTGCAGGCAAGCACCTAAAAGGTGCGTGGACCCCTCAGCCGTTTTTTTTTTAGTCAAGTAGGATCAGGGCTGCATCTAGAGCCAGTTTAGTTTTGGAAAACATATGGGCACCCAAAACTCAAATGAAACAAAAAACGAAAGTGTTGTTGTTGTTCAATTTGAAAGGATTTCTGAAGGAAATACTCCTAGAAAAAGCTTCTGGAAGCCTCAATATCAAGTGAGTGAGTGAGTGAATAGGGTTTAACGCCGCTTTCAACATTTTTTCGGCTATATCACGACGGGGAAGGGAAGGGAGGGGAGGGGGAGGGACAGGGGCACCTACTTGTAACAGAGCAGATCTAATGCTGCCATTTTATAGTGCTGTCCCACTGAAGTATCATGCCGTAGGCAGACATGAAACCCCACTCAGTCACATTATACTGACACCGAGCGAACCAGTCCTTGTTCTATCCTCTTAATGCTGAGCGTAAGCGAGGGAGCAACAAGTTCCATTTTTCAAGTCTTAGGTATGACCCGGCCTGGGATCGAACCCGCCTCAAT
Organism: Hanleya hanleyi; assembly: GCA_036873755.1. Lineage (NCBI taxonomy): Eukaryota > Metazoa > Mollusca > Polyplacophora > Lepidopleurida > Hanleyidae > Hanleya > Hanleya hanleyi. The sequence continues at coordinate 220,908 of JAVTVY010047994.1, forward strand.
ATCAATCCGATTGCATAGCTGGGTATTGAATTTCATGTTAATAAACCTCTGTTTTGTGATTGATCACAGGCTCTTTGCGCCGAAATTCACTTAAAAAAATTGGACCCTCAATAATGAATTACGAAAAGGAACTGGGAGTTTGGGATCGGAACCTGCAAAAAATCCCTGGATACCGTATATAACAGACTTCTCTTTCACGTGAGTGGTGTGCTGGGATTACAGCATGCAAGGAAGTGTAGCTTTATCAGTGGCAATTTATGCATTGCACAAGTGTGATAACAAGTAAACACACTTATTGACACAGGCCCACCCTTATCATTATTTTGGGGGGGGGGGGAGAAGGGGGGGCATAAGCTCCAGGTATGCAAACTGATTCAAAATTGCACACAGTCAGGCTAAAAATGGGCTCTCCTAATCACTCGTTTTACATAATTTCCAAGGTACAGTAACCTGTTTGGTGACAAAAATTGAAGCATTATGTTGTACCAGTTAAATGTGTGGACACAAATATGGTTCATGCAAAAGTTTTAGAATAAATCATATGATGTACATGTAGAATAGAATGATTTAATAGCAAAATTTAAGAAAAATGTTGTCGTCCATTCAATGAGAATCATGAATGGACCAGGCTTTCTTGTATCAGGGAACCTTCAAAATTCACAACGAAACATGGTCAGACTTCTCTTTCACGTGAGTGGTGTGCTGGGATTACAGCATGCAAGGAAGTGTAGCTTTATCAGTGGCAATTTATGCATTGCACAAGTGTGATAACAAGTAAACACACTTATTGACACAGGCCCACCCTTATCATTATTGGGGGGGGGGGGGGCATAAGCTCCAGGTATGCATAATTTTTTACATAATTTCCAAGGTACAGTAAACATGTTTGGTGACAAAATTGAAGCATTATGTTGTACCAGTTAAATTTGTGGACACAAATATGGTTCATGCAAAAGTTTTAGAATAAATCATACATGTATAATGTAGGATAGAATGATTTAATAGCAAAATTTAAGAAAAATGTTGTCCTTGAATGAGAATCATGAATGGACCAGGCTTTCTTGTATCAGGGAACCTTCAAAATTCACAACGAAACATGCAACCAAGGGTTCCCGATGGGCATAGATAACAGTGCAAAAGCTAAGCCATCAATAAATTAAAAAATTTAAAAAAATAAAAAATCATGAAATTATCACAGCCATCTGAAAATCTAATCATTTCATCTGTCAACAATCAGGAAGCTCTCACCAAAGTTTGGTCAGG